>CP125974.1:23090902-23248514 GCA_030063025.1 Avena longiglumis
TTAGCTTTTGTACCTTGAATGGTGCATCAAGCAATTTTACTCCTTCCATAGAAGTTAGAGATGGCCTTATTTTTTAGACCTCAACCTTCATCTTTGTTTATACGGAGTGTTCTCTTGACAAACAGGAGCATCGATCCTTGTTGGTGGTGTCGCTGATTTCAAGACGAAGAAAGAATCAGTGTTAGTGGTATCGCAAGGATCTACACGAAGCAAGAAGATTTTGATCGTCGACCTTCTTCCTCGTACCATGAGGCGAATCTCGAGGGCGAGATCCATTGTTAGTGGTGTCGAATTGTAGCACCTCGGGTAAAACCACTACCAGTAAATCACCTGTTAATTCTCCTTGGTGCATCATCATGCATATTATTTTTGCCTAAAACTATTTTGCAAAAGACTATGTTGTTCTCTAAATTAGCCCTCCTTAAATTTCAAATCAAATCTCTCGGTCCGACTAGATCTTGTATTTGTCTTAAAACTATTTCCCAAATATTTTTAAAATATTTAAACCAAAACTATTTTGTGGGGGGGCAGGCAGCCGACGGGCAGGCCCAAAAAGGCCAGCCAAACCTGACCCCGCCACCAAACCCTAGATATATCTACCCAAACCCTAACACCCCCCTACCCTCCTCCCTTTCCCACCCAGCCTTTGTCAGCTCTGCTGTAAACACATTGGCGCGCATCCACCACTCACTTTCGATCCCGTCGCCCACCCCACCAGAGGCCACCACCGCCGCCCACAGCCTCGCTCCCATCGCTCCCCAAACCCCATCCACACTGGCCACCCCCGCGTATGACCAACGCGGTCAACATGCCTCGCATGCCGCCCTCCTCAGTATTCCCCATGGGCCCACCCAACCCCTCGCCTCTCTCTTGTTGTGAGCGATTCGTCTACCTTCCCGTGACCCCGTTTGTGATCTAACCCCATTAAGCTCCACCTACCCCGCCTGTCTCTCCTTCCTTCACGCCGTGCCGCCTCCTTCCCACTGGTCTCGCCGTCCATGTGGGCTGCCGGCTTAGCCTCATCGGCTAATTTGCAGCCCGGCCGTCGCCTCTCCTCTGCATCGCTACCGCTCCTCCCTCTCTCGACCAACAACATCCTCCCACCTTCCTGTGGCGTCCCCACCACCACCTGCGTCACCGCCACCACTCCTCCATCCTTAGGCCGCCGCGGCCCCCGACACCAGCGTCGGCCTCCGCCCTGTTCTCCATCAGCGAAGCCCTCTAGCCTCGTCCTCACCAGCTTGATGCGGCCTCCCTCCTCTGCTTCCCCGGCGTGTCGGCCACCTTCCTGTTCTTTGCCTCGGCACCTTTTACCACCCAGGTCGCCCCTCACGCCCGGCACCACACAGGAAGGAACTTCCTCGGCCTCTCTTCGCCCACCCGTGAGCTTCGGCCCTATTTTCCATCGTCTGCGCCGCCATGCCCTCTCTGCGTCTGTGTGATCCAGGGCCACATACATGACGTCTCGCGTGCGGCTCTTGCCATCCAGCAGGAGCGCTCAATCACCATGTGTTTTGGCTCAACATGTTGTATCGGGTTGTACCGTGAAGATTGTGCATTGGGGTGTCATCAGTGACTTTGTATGTGGATGTGTATATGATGTGGAGGTGATACTTCAGTAACAACAAAGATGGAACCACGACCTCGACTACAATCTTCCCGGCGTTTGGAGACTAGTTGGTCAATGTCCGCCACCAAGTTCTTCCGAGAAGCCATGTACCATGTGCTGATGCCGAACCAAGTTCTCCTCGGACCCCGAAACTCTTGGAACGCCAAGATCGCCCACATGGATCTGATGTCCAAGCCACAAGATCGTCTGATGTCATGGAACGCCCCAAGTCAGAGACCCCGGAGGCCGAAGACCGATCCCGGCGAGCTCGCACCCTTCCGAACCCCTGGTGAACATCAAGATCGTCGAACCCCAAGTGTGACCCCTTTATCCGAACCCTATTTTATAAATTGATATCTATATGAATTATTGCATACCAAATTGTACATTCTTGCATACATATTTCGTGGTTCGGGGTTGTATAGTCGATTCACCTTATAATTGAATGTGGAGACCATATGCGGGTGTATAGTATAATATTGGCTCCATTTAAATTTGTGTAGAGAACCTATGCTATGGTTTGCCTTGATAAGACGGCATTTAAATTGTGGGGTAACTAAAGAACATGAACCCTCTAATTAATTGTCGGACCCTAGTTCCGCTTAGTTTTGCCTAGTCCCATCGCACCTTTGCCATGTCATGCATCATACATGCATCATGCCCGATCTTCTGTCGTAGTATTAAACAATGCATACATTGTCTCTTTTAGTGTTTGCTTCTTCACGGATTAGGCCGATGATTTGATGCGAGTGTTGACCCGATCTTCGGTGAAACTTCGGCAATGTTTTCTGAGGCGAGCATTCTCCCCCTTTCTACCTATTTTGCATTTATAGTTTGTGTTTCCTCCTATTGATCTATTGCAATCTATGTTGCGATGCTATAGATTCCGTACCCCTTTATTTTTTCCTACAGCCCCTATATTGCCATGGACACCTCCTATTACTTGTTGTTTGGTAGATAGTCATCCTTGCGAGTCGTAGTTGCTTGCACATGTGTTGTTTCGCACCGTCGATGTTCCACAGTTGTTGGAGAAATGCCTCATACTTAATGTTGGAGATGATCATGGATTTAATTACAGTTTAATAACTAATATTGAAAGTAGGTAAATAATGTAGAGCCATCGGTGGGCAAATGTTATTTGGTTTTTAACGCCACTTATGTCCCGTAGGACCACAGTACTTGATACATGTTCCTTGACTATTCGCACTATCAGCATGTGGGACCATGAATTCCCTTAGCGAGAGCTTGAGTCATATCTTATTTCTTGGGGCCACAAAGTAGTTTCGCGATTTATTACTATCTTGTAATTTTGCCATACTACTGCTTTATCTACTACTGTACTATTTTGGAACCCGTACACGTTTTGGTATCGACAAGCCCAGTCACACTTTCGGATTCCCGGACGTTTACACTCGTCGTCACAAACCTCTAGGTCCATCTCGGAGCAGCCAACTCCGTCGCGGGTAGTTTAGTGGGGTGGCCCCCTGAAATATTATATGAATCTTATAATTGCTTTGTCGTGATGCCTCGTTGGGTTTTTATTTGGTTTTCGAGGTTGATCGTGTGTGTTGCTATTGGTGCCCCTGAGGTTAAAACTTTCGAAAGTCGTCCGCTTATGGACGACTTGGAACACCGTATCTCGATCATAGACAACTATAACCAAATTAGTGCTATAAATTTGACTTTGACATGTCTAGTAATCAGAATCACTACAACGGAATGAGTAAATAAAAGTGCCAACAACTGGAATTGGGATGCCTCATGCTATATGTATCCGACTAGTAAGTATTGCTACTAGAAAATTGTTAACTAAAACTGTCCATTGTTTAGGATGACTCATGCTATCTATATCTGACTAGTAATTGCTGCAACTTTGATGGAATGAATAAAATTGCCAACTGTGTGAGTTTCCTCGGTATGACTTCCTCGTTTGGTCTCGAGGGGGGAATATCAGGATGGGTATGCTTGGTGATAGTATCAGGTTTGATCCGAATATGTCTTTCTTATTCCTCTCTAATAGCCGTCAGTTGTATCGAGTCTCTATAGGTTGTTTAGTGTATGTTGCGTTGCCGCTTCAGTCCACCATACCTATGTAGGCGAGGACCCCCGAATTCTAAGACTCTTTGTGTAATGGCCTCAGTACTGACCGCTCTCTTTTTCCTTTGCCCTTTATCGGCACCTCTTTTGTTTGATCAGGTTTAAGATCGACGTCGTTAGCAGGGTTACCCTCCAGCATGTCCTGGGTAGGCTTATGGACTCCATTGGTTATTCTTCATGGCTCTTAGCCCCATTTGCACCTACCCGTAGTCGGATGTCCTATCGTTTTCAAGGTGATTCAGATCTTTGTACTGTATATGTGTATTCTTGACTCATGGATTCGTTGTTGTATATATATGTTCTGTGGGTTCCATCGTGGCCTATTGTGTAATGGTATTACTTCGTTTTCCACCTACACGAAAGTGCCTGGTGGACACCTTTGAATCGTTTCTATGCGGGTTTTGCAAGAATCACTAAAGCTTGCATAGGATCAATCCGAGGGTGTTACAATGTATCTACTGCACAACTAATCCTAGAGGGCGGAGAGTCTTTTTTTGCTTTGTACATACTCTCGGTAAATTCGTTACCCTTTGGAAACTTTGGCTTCACTATTTTCAGTAACTTCTCAAATCCTTATCAGATAAACAAGTCTCTGCCTTCCATTTCAACAATTCTAGTGTGATATCGAGCTTTGTGTTGTCATATTTGTAATTTGGGTACAACAATTTATTGTGATCCTGTAACATGTCCTCTAACTTCAACTTCTTTTTTTATGTTTCACAGTCTCGCTTTGCATCAGAAATGACCCGACCAAGATCATCAGCAGACTCATCTGATGTCCGTTCTTTAACTCCTATTCATTGTCTTCCATTGCATCATCACTGTATTTAGATAACATAGAATAGTTGTCACCATCCTCTTCTTCTTCATTGTCTTCCATCATAACCCCTCATTCTTCATGCTTGGTCCAACAATTATAGTTGGGCATGAAACCACTCCGAACCAGGTGTCCGTGAAGGATTTTCGAGGAAGATTACTCCTTGACTTTCCAACATTTAACACATGGACAACACATAAAACCATTCTCTTTGTTTTACTTAGCCACATCAATAAATTTATCCATGCCTTCAATAAACTCGGATTCACATTGATCACCGTACGTCCATCCCCGCTGGTTCATCTGCATCATATAATTAAGTTTATCAAAAAAATTAAAGAACCTCATGAATAGTGAAATGACCACTTTACATCGACACATGCATTGTATCAATGACAGATTAAAGGATAAGGTTGCTAACCTCGATCGAGGAGGAAAGAAAGAGGAGAAAGCTCAAGTGTGACTCGTGCACCTCATATCATTTTTGTTTTGTGTAAAATCAAGCGGCATCATCCCCTCGGGCATTTCATCGAACGCCTCACGTGCATAGGAAAAAAACAACCTAGCACACACATCTCACACCTTCCACCAAGAAAAACAAAGGAGAGAGGGATAGAGTTGGATAGTATTTATATGTAGACAGACTATTTGTCCTGGTTTGTGTCACAAACCAAGACTAAAGGTATGCGACACGTCATGTGTCTGGCATAAAACTTTTAATCCCGATTACAAATAGACCCTTACAAACCTGGATGGATGCCCCGGGCTCCCGAGCAACCCTCCGGCCGCTCGGCGCTACCAGGGCAAATGCTCGCTCTGAGAGCTCTCGAGTGAAAGGCTTTTTTTTCTACTAGTGCCCCTTTTTGTTGCTATATGTGTATCGATTTTGTTCGATTTCTTGAACCAAAGGGAAGCTGACACGAGGACGTGTACATTTACAAAGAGAGAGATATAGTTCAGGGTGTTTTGTACCGTCCGTGTTCCAGCAGAGTCCAAGTTGGAGTAGGTGTAGAGTCCGTCCGTGTCCTAGCAGAGTCCGAGTTGGAGTAGGTCTAGAGTCCGTGTTCTTCTTCGAATCAGAGTTCAAGTCGGAGTAGGGTCTAGAGTCCGTCCGTGTTCTTCTAGCAGACTGGCTATATAATAATGCCCTGAGGGATCGACGCGGCAGCCAACCGTAATCGGCTTAGTTTTGCTTCCTTCCCCACAAGAAAAGAAAAGAAAAGAAAAAGGCAGAGCCCTACCTAGTGGTAGGAGGGATGAATTCAACGGTGGGCAGCGACAAATCGGCCGTGAGCCAAGTGGTGATCGCCGATTATGATGATAAGGACAAATTGGATCTAGAGGAGGAGGAGGAGGAGAAGGATTCGAACAGGACCGCCATGGTTATCAAACCTGCAGCAGCAGCAGCAGCAGTAGATCCGAGTGCCACCAGTTCAATGACCATCCAAGATGATCATGATCATGTCGACAGAGGCAGCAAATCAGCAGCAGCATTGGCCAGGAAGATGGCAGACGACGAGCTCGAGGATTTCGCACATTACCGTGCACGCTGGGAATCTTATTGCTGCAATAACTGTGACCACTTCGAATACACAAGTACGTACGTCAACCCTCCTCTCCTCTCCTCTTACTTGGTGGGTCAGCATTTTATTTATTTATTTCCTTGAAACTTGCTGCTTCTGCTGCTGCTTATGTTAATCTTTTTGCTTGTGTGCCTGCATTCAGCGGCACTGAGTTCAATGCAGTTTACGCACTACACACCCGGAATCGTCCCGCACAACAGTGCCGGCACCGCTGTGGAAACCTTGCAGATCTTCTCCATAAAACTCAAGCTCACAGACGCCATTGCTGGTGGTTTTGAGTTGCCATTGTCTGTGTACGGCATGGTTGCCGTCCGAGACACGGTGGATTCCAGACGGAACATTCTCTTCTCCTGCGATAGGACCGTGGCCCAAGAACTCACACAAGATGTACGTACTATACTATCTTGCACATCCTTTGGATCTTGACTGATTGCACGTTAATTACACGTGATCTGATGCATGCTTGCTTGCTTGCAGGATCCTTTTATGCACCTGACTGGCCCGTCCCGAGCGATCGTGTCCACCGACACGGTCTACTTTGAGATCCAACTCAAAGTGAAAGGTGCAGCCTCTCAAGACGACAGACCGTTAATCACTTGTGTGCACAGTTACAACGGAGGATGCGGTCCTGGCGTAGCAACCCTGTGCTTGAAGAATGTCTTGTGCACGCTAGAGGTGTGCTTGCAGACGCTCAAAAGAACGGTTCAGGCCACTATCATGGGCGTCCAGATTCTCAAGAAAAAAGAGTTGTGGCCTCTAAATTTCACATACGGTGGCCTGGTTGCTTGCACCCCGCTCCCAAGGACGACGACACCCGTGTCGGCCGCCGCTGATAGTGGAGTAGTCTCATCCAACAAGGAAGAGGAGGAGGAGGTTGTGATGGTTGAGTCCAAAGGTAGAGAATTGCCGGAAGGTGATGGTGGGTATGTGCATCTGTGGAGGCAAGTTGTTTGTGTGGAAGCTGGAGGAGGGCTGGACGTTGTCATACAAGCCTACTCCAAATCCGGTGCTGTCGGCGCACAAGGTCGCGTCCATTTCGCCGCCCAAAATTGCAACATAAGCCAGCAGCAATGTATTGTTGGTCAAGCTCAGGTGACCGTTACGGTTGCTTGGTCACTTGTTCCCGACGACATGGAGGATGTCATGCTTCACGTTTGAAGATTGCAACTAGCTAGGAGGTGTGTCAATAAGTGTTATTTGAAATTTGATGAAGGTAGAGGGCCTCTACCTTGTAGTTACAACAGATCGGGTTCTAGAGAGGGAAGGGGGATGCACAACCAGGACGTAGCCATGGCATAGGGTGAAAAAAAGCAACTGAAAAAGACTAGTCTAGCAAGTAGTTTACCCAGATCATCATGCCTATCTCAGCAGCAGACTACATGTTAAAAATGAATATAGGGGGGGGGGAATGCGACATTTTAATCTAGCCTACCTAGTGAAGCCGTATTTGTACAAGAGATACCGATATATACACCATATGATATACCTCACCAAAAAAAAAAACGCTCCTCTGATGAACAGAAGATTGCGGGCCTCAACATTTCCGGTCTCAGAATAAGAGTGACAGAAGAAGGAAATCCCTCTTGGGCTCGAGTGTGCGCTCTTTGTACAATCAAAAAAGCGGGCATGCATAGCGAATATGATTAAATCATTCCCTCTTTGCTGCTGGCTATAATTGGTCTCAGTAATGTGTTGCCAGTGATAACCTTCGTAGTTGCAACCAGGAAGTCGTAACCCATTCCTTCCTGCAGTAGACAAGAGACAGAATATGGCAAGAAGAAACCCAGGCATGATCTTCGTGAACTAAACTACAGTGCCAGGCTGCAGAACCTAATCTACAGTCAGACTCCTAACAATCACTTGGAAATAAGCACAAAAGAGAACTGGCCATGGAAAATGTGAAAGCGATATGAGAAGGATAAGTCGTTAGTTCTTGCTCACAAACAATTATTGTTTCCTTAAAGGAAGCTTCACATTATCAGGTAAGTTAACGGTGATTACCACTATAAAGTGGAGATGCCCTAATTTAAATTATAAAATCCAGTCAACAGCAGTCTTTCCTTTTTATTTTCAATTCAAAGAACTTCCATAGTCCAAATGTTCCAAATTTATAACACCTTGGAGTCCATTTTCAATAAAAATCTGAAAGAAAATGGAAATGAGTTTGCCAATATGTACCTGTGCACTAAGGAATCGAAGTGCAGAAATCTCAGCAGATGTTATGCCACCAATAAATACAACCAGAACAAGGGAGCGATGACCGACCCTAGAACAAACAGAAATTTATAACAAACGGAGGAGAAGAAATACTTAAAAGTGTCACTTCTATGAGCAGAAAAGGGAAAAAAACATCAGGATAAACCAGTCATACTGTTCTCACAAAAACTAGTTCTAGGCTCCTACATGGGACACTAGTCCTAGGCGATGCAATCTCACAAGATACTATTACTACTGATCTTCTTTACCTTATTCCCTTTGCCCTTGGTTTTATATCTCACAAGTTTTACACCTCGCATTCTTCCCTGTACTCTACAAAGTATCACATTCTCCAAGATTTGCTACTTACGGTTTCCTTTCAATCCTCACAATCACAAGGTTTATAATGGTCTAAAAAGTTGATCTAAGCTCATGCATTTTAGGCATATCATATAGCAAGACCGCCACCTATTCTTTGAGCAAGTTCATGAAGCAAACATGATTGGCGTAATCAGATCCTTCTCCATTTCTAGCAGTCCTAAATTGTGGCAACAAGAGTTAATGGTCGAGGAAATTTACCGTTCAGTACTGTGTTGTTCCACAGAACCTGGGAGTACTTCGGATGAAGAACTAATGATCGAAACACCCTATATGAGTAGATTACACCAATATCTTCAGAAAAAACATCCTGCTTCCAATAAAATTGAACTTCAACGTAAACAATATCCACTCACTCTTTTCAAATCCAGATGAGGACCTGGCAATAATTTTAACAGTTCTTCAATAGATCGCCTGCACAGTGGTGCACCAGTTAATGTCAGGGGAAAAAACGGAACATGTGACACCTTCTAACCCTTTAATTAAGGTCATTCAAGCAAACCATTTGCTGAACACAACATCATCGATAGGAAAGTAAACATGACCTGTTGTGAGAAGTGGTACACAGATAAATCAATTGACACCACAAACTTTTTTGGTCGAATATATGAGTAAACGAATAACTAACTAGTTCCCCAAAACTACTTTCCATATTGAAAGAATAAGATAGTTGTAAGAAAGGAACTGGAAGTCACTTCCATATTACACAGAATATCATTCGAGTATGACACAAGGGTGCAAAGAAAAAAGTGATACCATTTCTTCCCACCATGTACTGATTTTGTTACCACCATAAGTGCAGAAGAGGCTAAAATTTAACAAAACCATATGCAACTAACATCTACTTTCTGTAACACGGAGTTTTTTTCCAGGGTTCTCTGTTCATCTTTTATCTTAGTTTATGGAAAAAAATCCCCTCCCTAGGGAAATTAAACACATCTTTTCATGCAAACTACATTGTAATGAACACGAATAAATCCTTGAAAATAGACTGATGGGATACACTTACCATCCAGACCTCACTGCATGCTGAACAAGGCGAATACTAAGAGGTGCATATCCAGAAAAGATGTACGATATATCATCAGGCATGAGACTGAAAATAGGGAACATGTAAGTCACTGTTGTTGTCATGGACAAGACAACTCAGGATCACAGGTAAGCATGGAAACTTGGTAACAAATGCACAACAATCAGAAGCATGCATGCTCACAGTAGTGCTATAAAAATTATGCATAACATGATGAGGGGAAGAAAACAACGCTTTCAACATAATGAAGCACAAAAAATATCAGCGAGTTTCAATGCTTTTTCATTGGAATTATGAAAATTAGCTATGTAATTCATTTATACCAATTTATTTATTGAAGCTACTAAGAATGACATATTCTTTTGCATCTCAAAATAACTTAAGACTCCAAGAAACAATTTGGGTATATCAAAGAGTCAAAGTCACTTGGAGGCATTTGTACCCTGACTCTCCTACCTATGCAATGAAATGAAATCACGAAAAATTCTTTAAGAACAGAAATTAACTTGCATGAAAAATGAACAGAGATTAAGCCATAATTACATCACTAAACTTGCAGTTCAGAAAGATGACAAATTTGTAGAGCTTAGTTTAGCATAATATTAAGTAAAACATGAAAATAAAATCAAAGTAAGTATGAAGTTGTAGCAGTCAATAAATACTTTTCAGAATCCTTTATGTCCACTATAAGCTGCAGAGCCCTGCTAATACCAACCCAATTACTCCTTGATTCCTGCACAAAATGATATTATATTATACTCCCTCCGTTCCAAAATAAGTGAAATAAAACCACAACACTTATTTTGGAAAGGAGGGAGTAGAAAATTGATGCAAAAAGAACTACTTCCTCCGACCCATATTAGTTGACTTAGATTCATCTAGATACGAATGTATCTAGTCAAGTTTTAGTGCTAGATACATCCGTATTTAGACAAATTTGAGTCAACTAATATGGGTCGGAGGGAGTAGAATAAATGAAGAACATAAAACACTAACCTGCCTCTTAACAAGGCCGGCTTTTTCCAGATAGTATAACAAGGACATATGCTCAAAGCCATAATTATGCAATATCTCCCGCCTAGCAAATAGCAGAAAAATGGATAGACGATGAGGATAGAGGTTAGGTGAAAAATCAACTACAAGTTGGAAGTGGCAAAAGGATATTTGAATAAATACACAACACAAGCTCCTAAAACACATCCATTAAAATACATCCATATGGTGCTGGGAATACTTAGTGCAACAAGCATAAAATGCAGAAATACATGTATCCACCTGCCTAGTAGGTACTGGAAAATGTCAGCTCTTCTTTTGCATTCATAGATTCAAATGTAACTACAACAGGTTACGGTCAATGCAAGAAAATTAACCAGGAGAATATATTAAAATGATCACTCCATGTCCTCAACTCTTTAAGTACTCCCTCCGTTTGAAAATAGTTGTCGAAAATTTATCTAAATTTGGATGTATCTAGACACTGTTTAGTACTAGTACATCCAAATTTAGATGAATTTGCGACATCTATTTTGAGACGGAGGGAGTACTATAGAAGACCATTATCCTATCAACATTACTTATATCGCTATAAACATATCTTTGTCTGTTGCAAATCTGTAAACTGAAATGAATACAGCGTTTAACACAAAAGTAACAATGGAAATTCACAGAAATACAGTGGTTTACGATGAAATATAACACCTGCTCGGTGGATTGTACTCCATAACTCTTCTTTCCAATGAAAAGAAACCCAATGTCATGCGTTTTCCCGAAAAAAAAATGATGAAATATAACAATACCTCAAGTAGTCAAAATTCTTCTTTGGCAACCCAGCATTTATAAGGGAAAGTAACACTAGAAGGCGAAGAACAGTTTCAATAGGTTCTTGCTTCTGAATTATATCTTCAATGTACTTGAAACACCTGGGTATGTGGTTAGCTTAGTTAATATTTCAAAACAAATCAGAGGGAACTATCTCACAGCTTGATTCATACTTGTGATGATACCCTAAAAGCTAAATAGAAAACTTAGAATGCACTTCAGTGAATATTGTGGGGAATTTTTTTATGTCACTGTAGCATATATTAGATCTGTTGGGACATCTAAATTTGTATTAGGCATGAAATACCAAACTGTATTGAACCCCCTAGCCGTGTGGCAATATATCGAGGTTTGGTGTGCCATCCGTGGGGTGCAGCTCTCGGCTTCTCTGGACGAGCTCTAGTGGTGTTGGACGTCGACGGTTGATACACTTCCAAATCATGGTACAGCACCGTCTTTCAGGGGCTATCAGATCAGAGTTGTTGGAAGCTGAACTGGAAGTCCTGGCAACCTCTAGTCTAGGATAAAGTTCATCCGTCTTGCTTGTCAAGACCGATGTTGGACAGCAGAGAGGCATGGGAGATGTATCGTACAGCATGCACCTCGGTGCGTGCTTTGCAACCGTGTGGAGGAGATGATGGCACATCTTCTCACATACTTCCCTTTCTCACCCACCATGTGGCACTACGTGCTTTCCTTGACATGATCAGTGTGGAGGCCGGACAGTGGACGAGAGTCGGGACAACTAGCTCTTAGGGGCGTGATTGTACTTCCGGGTGTGGTCCTTCTTAGGACTTGTACACAACTCGCTTTTCTATCAATGCATCCAGATGCAAACTTTTTCTTTTTCCCGATAAAAATTTACTCGCAGTGAGGCTGACATGGGAGACATTACTGGCACATTGTTACTGATGTGAACCTTGGACCTTATGGCAGTTAGAAGCACCACAGGGGTAGTAGCAACTCTCAACTAACTATAAAAAGTTATCAATCAGTTGTACATAGGCTAGATCCAAAGCCTGATATATCCAAATGGAGGCATTGTATTTTAATTATCCAAGTAATGAGATTATCCAGTCTTCTTCCTCATTGCTGTGTCTCTCATCTCCTGTCTTCTCATCCCCCCAACCCAGCAGAGTGGTCGCTACTCTTGGCATTAGATATCCAGTTATGATCTAACCACCATTTCGCATATAGGGAACACAAAAGCTTACTAGATGGCAAGGGAATCACCCTTTTTAATCATGTAACTCGCTAACTTGCTAGAAATTCCTCATGTTTAGATGGTAGAATACATGTTTAAGTAGCTATATAAGGGGGTTAAAGTGACTAAGGCACAAATGTTCAGGGTGTAAAATGCATCATTCAATATAAGAAAGCATACAGAAACTATTGATTTAAATAAATGAGCCAACTTAAGGAAGATTGAACTGAGAGTAAGAAACTACTCCCTTCGTCCGGAAATAAGTGATTTGAATTTGTCTAGATTCACATGTATCTACACACTAAAACAAGTCTAGAGACATGTGAATCTAGACAACTCCAAGTCACTTATTTCTGGACAGAGGGAGTATAATAAATGCATGGTAAAGTAACTAGAAGAAAACTAAGAGTTTCTGCAAAAAACTCACGTTTCATAGTTCTCCACCTCCAATATCATTTGTTCAATCACCACTCGGGCATGAAATGATGGTTTTTCCACAAATGATTTCAAATGTTGTGCCAAATCAACATGCCTCTGAATCATTTAAGATGACATAGTTAGTGGAAGCGGAGGCAAACAAAAGAAGGTATTTAAATAACTCACAGCTATCTCCGTCAGCGAGTGTAACCTCTTCACAAAACCCTTAAGCTTAGAAACCGACTGTGTCTGTTCATGAAAAATATGTAAATAGCTTCCATGCAATCAAAAAGGTAACTAACTTTGGCTAAGATGAACATTACATAATTATGTAAAACTGGGATACACGTGAACATACTTTAAATGCTATAAACATCAAATTCCCTGGTGAGTGATCCGAAGTATGCAGTTCTGAGAAAGGAAATAATTTTATCCTAACAATCTGTTCATCACTCTTTACCCTAAAATGTAAGATCAAACACCACCAGCATCATTACACACAAAAATTCAATTTTGAGACCCAAACATTACATCAAGTATACGTCAGACATGTCCTCTGACTCTCTGAGTTTATACCATGCTAGCTTTTGGGAAAGAAAAGTTATCAGAACTATATGCATTGTATTCTATTATACCATAGTTATATTTGTACAAGATTCATGGATAACATGGGTGTAACCTACTACTCGATGGGCCTAGTTAACATATGTACAGCATTACATGTATTAAATACAATATATTCTAAGAGCTACTAACATGGTACAAAATTTAATTTTTACACTTACATTGGTGGATTTTACTTCTGCATAATCTTGCTGAATAGATGTTGCCTTTTGGTGCACAACCTGAAGTCAAAACAGTTTTTGATGACCAAAACACGATATTCGTGGCATCTTGTAGATAATAAGCAGAACAACAAGAACATTTGTGCAAAACTCAATCACATAAATAAGCAAGAGGCAAGGCCAGTGGAGTGAACCTGAACTACAACATGCAAGTTGAGGTCTCGAATCTCCTTGTACAACTTATCACTGAAAAGAGAAGAACAGCCGCATAAATTTGTAGTTCTATACCCAGCAAATATTTCACAGAAAATGCCTGATTATGTACAGAGGAACATTGCACACATATAACTTGAAATCGAAAGAGGTTCTACAGATTAGGAAAGCTTCATTCTTAAGGGTGAAAAAAAAATATTAGCAGATATGGAAAATCTGGGTCATCAGAGATGCACTAAAAATGGAACCCAACACTTGTGGGAATGACAATACCAATATATAAATGTATATCAGGAAGTTTCCAAATAGCAAAGCAATATTTCTTGCAGAGGCACAAATGTATTATACACACCACATTGATATAACAGCTTTTTCACAGGAACAAAACATATTAATAGGAACCCACTTTCAAAATATGAATGAAGATTTATTTTCCTTTCCCAGATAGCACATACTAGAGGTAGTTACCTAGAATTGAGTGGAACCTTGACCTTTTTTCCATCTTGTTGGGCCCCCATAATGCTGGCATCAACTTCCACAGACCCGTTATGAATTTCCAACATCTGTCAAATAAAACATAACTGCATTATTCAATTGAAGCTACTAGTTACACACTGGAAATACAGTGTTAGAATGGTAGAAATTCTGTTCATTTTCATTGCATTGATTTAGGAAATGAACATCACAACAGTCATCCATGCATTGAGGATACGCCTGGGTTAGTGAATGATGAATAAATGACCAAATGAGATCCCTACACAATTGGTCACAGAACCTGTTTTAATTTTAAAACTTAGTCCCCAGATTTTAATAATTTTTTTGTAAATGGGCCAATTTTCCCTGTAATTTGATGCCATATCCTGAGCACGCAGAAGAAAAACCATCCAGTCGGCATCCCCAACCGACCACATCAACCCCCAACCCACCCCCTCGTCTTCCTCCACCTCGAACCCACCTCGTGTGACAACCCTGCCATCGGCGCGTGCTGCCCCGGCTACCTGCACTGGCGGGCCACCCAGTGCGCCGCCCCAGATCCTTGCGCCAGCAGGCCACCCCAGCGTGCCGCCCAGACTCCCTGCACCGGCGAACCACCCCAGCGCGCCACCCCGGATACCTGGTCCGGCCGACCACCACAGTACGCTGCCTGCACCACTACCCACCCCCAGCAATCTTCTGTCCGTGCCTCCCCTGGATAGCCGCCACCATGGCAAAAGGAGCTCCCCGGCTGCCCCACCGCCTGCTTCCCCACGCTCCAACGCCGCAGCGTCTCACGGCGTTGCTCTGAACCGCTGACAGGACCTGCTTTGGGCTGGCTCCCCCAACATGCCCAGCCCCTGGCCAAATAAGTAAAGAAATCAAGATGCAATTTCAAATAGGGAAGTAAAAAATTCCGGGCCATATAGGGAATCGAACTTTTAAGTAGTGTCAAATAAGAAATTCTCTATTTTAAATGAATCTAGCTTTGAACTGGGGTAGTAAACATGAAGGCTGAAGGAGCCAACACCATTGATGTCACAAGCAAAGTCTTAGGTGGTGTTTGGTGGCACCCTGTATTCCTGTGTGTGTCTATCCGCAACTCTATGGTTGCTAAGATTTACTACATACTGCTGAATTCATTACAAACCTACACTGCTGCACGTAATCTGGTGGAGTAGTCACAACAAAGATGGACGCAGCATTGAAGAATTTCTTGTTTCGACCGTTAACTGATAGGAGAACTATGTGGTGTTCCGCATCGGCCCTGCTTTAGGAAGCAATACTAGAATGCCATGAACATACTAGCTTGTAAAATTGTACGAGCACATGCTGTCCATCCAGGTTCAACAGAGAAAGCTAACAGATCATGCACTTATGACTTCTGAGTAATGCCAGTATGGCCTACCTCGTCTAATAGACCTTCATACGTCAACTGAGAACACATTGGTGTCACCATATCCACCTAAATGAGTAAAAGAAAATACATTAGCAAGACACGTCAAAAGAGAAGTATCACACATTAACACCTAACACCACTATAATATTATTAACATTTTATCACTTAGAACAAACATAAGTGAAAAAGTTCATACATACCGAGAACAGCAAGAAATGATGACAGAGTGTACAACAGAAAAGTTACCTCTCTGTCTAGCAAAATGAGGGTGTCTATCTCTGGCATCCCCATCTAAAAGCACCACAGAAAAATTTAGGCGATCAGCTGAATTTAGAGATCCCAGTAACAAAATCTTGAAATCAGTTGGCATTACATTATCCATGTTGACAGGATCTTCTAGTTGCATATTATTCAGCAACTCTGCAGCTTTGGTTGATGCTAGACCCTTGGCCCTAATATTGGGGATAACTCCAAAGGCAAACTGGAAAACAAAGAGTACTACGTGTAAGTGCAGCAACTTCAAGCATTTTAGGGAAGTCGGTATTCCACACTAAAAGAGGCTGTTAACACTTCTAGTTAATGGAAGATTGTGTAAGGAAACTTGTGAGATTGCAGATGTAAAGTTGATAAATAATACAGGCAAACTTAAAGCATAGCTGTAGCCTGTAGATAACAACTTAGTCTGTCCATAAAAATATTTCAGCCTTACACAAATGCATTCTGAATGTACACGCATACCTCTAACTTGTGAATGGCTTTTGCAACGTGCCAGACAGAACTAGTATCTCCTTCAATAAGGCATTCCTGAAAATAATAAATGCTCCAATGAGATCCAATACAATATTTAAAAAAAAATGTTGCGCCATTTATATAGAAGTACCTGCAAGGAATAGTCAAGCTCAAACGAAAGGACATCATCATCCAACGGAACTAGATACAAGGGATATTCTCCAATTGTCAACTTCTGATGAACTCTCTCTTCCTCCAGAATCTATGGGAGCGAAAACAAACAAATGTTTTTTTTAAAGATGCCTTATTGAGGTATATTAATAATAGTGTGGGAAAGCAAAACTCAATCAGAACAAGACTGCTAATATAACAAAAGATATCTAACTTATCCAAAACAATAAGACAGATGAAGTTGAAACATAATATATCCCCACACTATTATTAAAATACCTTCAAACAGCACTACTAGTTTTGTCAAATAAAAGCATGAGATCATATAATAATGCATACGGGCTATGAATGACGTACTAATTTTTAAACATTTATTCCTCAATGAATATTACAACTATAGAAAATTCTACATTGAGCTATAACTTGCGATTGCCCTTGCCATTTAAAGTCGGATATTTGGTAAGTAGCATTGCAGATATATGCCATTTCTGGAGATTCACAAAATATGAGTTTAACTTTATCTATTCTATATAAGAAACAGTACTTAGCAACTTAACATCCCTGGACACTCTTTTTACTTGTCAAAACAGTTACTCTCCTTTATCCATATGAAATAACGATGATGACATTCAGGAGAAACTGATTGAAATAGTAGGATCATAACCAGCATTGCAAGTCACTGTAAATGCATAGCTCAAGTTCTTGATTCTAATTGCCAAAAAAGCACACAGACAATGGGCCATGAATTACTGTAAAGGGCCCCATATTTAAATAACAGTGAAATGGCAGGCAAGCTGAAATCCTAAAGAAGCTAATTCGATTTGGGATATGAACATATTCATATCAATAATCAATTAAAAAAATTCGAACCTACAGTAACTACTGTGCATATCATTGCTATGGATAAAACTACATGTATGCATTAATTACCATGCAGCAGCCTAGCAGAACAAAAGGCACATTCCAGTTGAAGAAGAACATACATTAGTTCTTAAACCAACCATAGATATTTGGGGAGCAAAACGAGCAATTATACAATGATTTATGGTGCTCAGATTGAAAAGAAATCAGGTCTGATAAGCATCATCAGCAATGAAAGGAACACGTGCCTGGTTTCTGAAACATGGCATGATTCCAGACATGTCAGCATTTCAATACATCACATATGTATACTTTGCTGTCTAACAATAACCTAATGGCCTAAGAACTAGGGGAATAAACTGAAGGACTGATTCCAGCTTGCCAAACTTCTAGAACATAGTCAGACCAAACTTAACTATACTTACGATATTTACTCTCATGAAGATTTCATCCATACAAGATGAATGTTCACTCTTCTTTTACAGTAAATATGAGGATCAACAGATTTCTAGTACACATCCACACAGAGCTTAGGTGGGAACAACATACTTGTGTGAGTCACCATTCTAATTACACTGGGATCTAGAACAAACAAATTGCCTTGAGTCTCACAAACTATTTTAACATACTGGAATAATTCCACGTCCAAATAAATCAATAGAGGTATAGAACACAGAGATACGTTAGTAAATCTTAAATGTGCAAAAACAAAGATATACCTTCTCACAGGAAACTGTACGACGTGGCACAAAATATAGAAAATATTCCCTTTGTAGCCCTTTGGGTTCATCATTCTTAATTTGATTTGCAACAAATTTCATGTAGCTTGGTTGGGAGCGAACAAGATACAACACTTTGGGGCACTCCGTCTGCAGAGGGTCAGCAGACAGGATCCGCAGCTCCGCGCCATATTCCTGATCAATGTAAAAAAGAAACATATATCTGAGCTAATAAAAAGTTGAATCAGGGAAAGTATCTGCACTATGGCTTCATCATGGTGCATGACCAATAATGTTCAAAGCCATCTATTAACATATTAGGCAGAGAAGTGAAAGATATCGACTATTGGCAGCAGATCAACAGTCAAACCTTGAGCACCGAGGTCTGCAGGATGAGCGAGAGGGTGCCCGCAAGCTTGGGATCGATGACCACACACTTCTTCCCCCTAATCTGATGCACGCGAAAGAATTCAAACTCTTGAATGTCATCAAGAATACAGAAAATTGCAACAGGGATTGCAGAAGAGTAACGTACACTCTTAACAATGTTGAGAAGGTCCTTCTGCGACTGCTCCCTGCAAGCCACAGGGTTAAAACAGATTATTAAGGACACGAGTTGAAATTTGGAGGGACGGACAGGGAGGTGAGCGGGAGAGAGACCTGATGGCGGTGAGATTGAGCGGAGAGTTGTCCAGGTTTGGGATCTGCGCCATTTGCCCCACTTCACACCTTCAGATTTCACAAATGCATACAAAGTTAGCCATCTTAACACGGAGAAGCATATATATATATGTGTGTGTGAGTATAATTACTAGTAATTAGATAGCACACCTAAAGATAGCTACAGTATAGTGGAGTATAGAGGAATGTATGTAAGCTAATAAAGGAGGCAATGTTGCAAGGTCTAACGGCATTGTGTTTTATAGAGCAGCAAAATATACGACAGCGCGAAGCTGAGCTCTGAACTGTTAAATTAACTTGTGGAAGGGGATGAAACAAGTAAGGAATACAATTTCTCTGAGAAAACAGTCGGGATATTCGCAAAGCTTTGGAGTGCTTCGTACCTCGGATGAGGCGTGGACAGGGGGCGGCGCGGCGAGTCCGCCGGGGGAGACGCCGGGGGCGTTTGCAGGGAAGAGGGTTTCGGGGGAGGGAGAAGTGAGAGAGGGTTTGAGGGTGCGCGGTGAGGGCGAAGAGGATGGCTTCCGGCGGCAGAGATTCGGTCCCGGCGAGAGCCCCGACGAAGTTTCCGGCGACGGGAAGGGCGCGTTTGTTCGATGCGGGCGAGACAAGATCCCGTGGAATTGGGGTCTGCTTTGAGGGGGCGTCAGAAACCAGAACGGGAACTCTAAGCCCGTTTCTTGTTGGGCTACATCGCACTGCCAGGTGGACTCTGGAGAGTTTGGTTGCCGTCATGCAAAATCACAATCGGGCCCAAATTCTACTAGGCCTAGTGTTGTGGACCCGTGCCGTCATGCAAAATCACAATCGGGCCGATAACCGAGAGAAGCATGGCATGGGCAGCCAGCAGCCCACCATGCGACACTAACAGAGACTTTTCCCTACAGAAGATCCGTGGCCTGTGGGACTATCCGACCTGAAAATCCATTGCTGCCACCGCTGTAGGTGGCGCTATCCCAGCAAAGATGGAGGCAGGCTGATCTGTGGCCTCTGCCTGTGGGCGAAGAGCATGGCGGCCGGCGCCGGAGTTTCGATTCCGGCGAGGATCCCGACTCTATCGTCGGGGCGTTCGGTTCCGACGCGGGAAGGGCGTGGTTTGTTGGATGTGGTCAGATCGGATAGAGCAGGAGGAGCAGTGGCCAGCAGGAGGGGAGCAGCCTTCTCTGCGTGAACTCGCGGCAGAGGAGCATGTACTGAGGTCTGAGGTGAGTTTTCTTCTTCCTTTCTATGTTTTTTTTTTTGCCTGGGACAAGGGTATCTTGGTCTTCTCCACTTGGTGATTAGTTGGTCATTTGGCCTAAGTCGCCCCATCAATGGAAATATGGTATTTTATCTAATGTGCTGTTTTGCTCGAGTCTATCTACCTGGCGACACTAGAAATTGAAACGGAACAATTTAGACCAAATTGAAATGGAACAATAAGAAACGGATTTCTTATTGGCAGATTATGTATTGATGGAATGGAGCTAGTGTTTACTATGAGTACTATGTAGTATCATTTTTTTGGTTGACCAGAAACTGATCCAAATATCCAATTAACTAAAATGTTGGTTTATGATATTTTCGTAACTATTTTAGTTGCCGTTTTGTAGAAACCGACTTTTCTAGAAAAGAAAAACTAAGAGAAATATCGGTTTAAACCGAAACCCACCACTATTTAATGTAGTTAGAGAAAAAAATGTATAATACATTCATTGTATAAATGATTGAGAGAACACATGCATAATTGCATCCAGCAGTCAGCCAATAAAAGACCTCACCGCCTGCAGGTTTCTCTAGAATTTTGTCCATAAAACACACACATGGCTTCCTGAACACTGAAGTGGACTCTCATTCCTTTGCATGAAATTTAGGGAGAGACAACCAACCTATGTCGATGTGCTGTCCGCGTATGTCCTGAATTTCGACATAAAAATGGAATACTATTCCCTTATACATCAGGCCGGGAATCAGGTTTACTTTTACAATGGAGATGGCATGCATCAGAAACTAAAACTGTAGTAGAGTACACACAAAAAGAAACTTGCTACACGAGACAAAGTTCATTCACCTCCCCATGACATTCCATCCACCGGCTCTTGCACACTTTAAGTCTCTCCGCTACTTCACTCATGGTGGGCCTGTCATCCACCTCGACCTCCAGACACTCCACCGCGATCCTGCCAACCTCCTCAAGGCACTTTACGTTTTCCTCCCCGCCGGTCACAATCTCCTTATCAAGCATCTCCCTTGCAGTGCCGTCCACGGTAGCCTTGACATAATCCAACGGAAGGCTCTTGTTCCCATCATACCTGGCCTTCTTCCGGGTTATGAGCTCCAGAAGCACGATGCCAAAGCTATACACGTCGCTCTTCTCCGTGAGCAACCCGGTTTTCATGTACACAGGGTCAATGTAGCTAAAGTCCCCAATCACCCAGTTGGTGTGGTCCTTGTCCATGGACATGAGCCTTGCCGTCCCAAAATCCGACACCTTGGGCATGAAGTCCTCGTCGAGGAGGATGTTGCCGGACTTGACGTCGCCGTGAAGGATGATCGTCCTCTGGCTCGCCTCTGAGTGCATGTATACGAGGGCAACCGCTGAGAAGATTGCGATATTCAGGCGTGTTTCTAGTGGAAGAGGGTCGTTCCTGCCGTGGAGCACATCTAGGAGACTCCCTCTCTGCACAAACTCGTAGACCAGCATAGGAACTTCTGTCTCCAAGCAGCAGCCAAGCAGCTGGACCAGGTTACGGTGGCTGATATTGGATTGGATCGTGATCTCATTCGCAAAGTCCTTCTGCCGATCCTTGTTGATGGCGATAGAGCGCTTCACGGCAACCTGTGCCATGCCATTACGACCGCTGATGGTTCCCTTGTAGACCCGGCCAAAGGCACCTTGGCCGATGATGCAGCTGTAGTTGTTCGTCATGTGGTCGAGCTTCTCTTTTGTGAAGATCTCGATCTTGATGCTCTTCAGTAGCTGCCCGCCATTCTTGTTGAATCGTTCTCTCAGCTTTCTTTTCTCTCGCTCCATCTGTAAGAACATTAGCATCACCGATAGTAACGCGAATGCACTGACCGTTCCTGCCAACAAACATACCATGTATGTAAACTTCAAAAAAATAATTACAATTTCCAATTTTCCAGACAATGCATATATATAGTGGCTCACCTATGGCTGTTATTGCAGCCTTGGACAGTACAGGTTCACAGCCTCTGTCACTTTTACCATCACCTCTTCGCCCAAAATTGCATCTACACTCATAATCACCTTCTCTGTCATGGCATGTCCCGCCACGACAAGGGTACATATGCTCGTACGTTGTCGAATTGGGTGATCTCCGAAATGCACACTCATCAATATCTGAACATATATGTTTTTTTTGCACATTATTAGTTCAATTATTGGATGGAATTAAAGAGAGCAATCACTATTTTTATATTCAACTTTTTTATTCTTGCTAATGGTGAGAGTGCATCATATATTTAAGATTTGAAGTTACTCTTCCTGGTGAGAGGAATATATAAGATAGTTCTGCTGACAAAAAAGAAATGGATTTTCCTTCTAAAAATTAACATAAAAGGTGCAGTGAAGTATGCATACTTTTGCATCCATTTCTCAAGTATGGATTGCCGATGTATCCCTTAGAGCAAATGCAGAAATAGCCGGTTGCACCATCGCTGGCATTTACACAATAGCTGCTGGTGCTAACACAAGCACCATAGGACATAGATTCGTTGTGGTCGCCCTCTGGCACCGGCGGGCATGTCCCATTCCTAATTGCCCAGTCAAGAACAATAGGGACGACATCTAATCCAAGTTCTTTGGCGAATGTCAAATTCCCAAATAGATCTTTTTTGCTGTAACTGTACCTGTTTGACAAATTTAGTCACTAGTTATGGGTGAAGATTGTCGCAATGGTGAATGTAAACAAAGAAAATGTGGTAAAAACTGCACCTGTGTTCAACTAAGTCACGGACGTGTTAGGTAAAAGTCACATATTTAACACTATATTTTAGGCTTACAAAATTGCAAATAAGGTGACCAACACTACTACAGAATGGCGAAAACCTAAATATTAAGGAAAATTCTATATATAGGCACCAGCCTTTTTTGGATCCAGTACAACCCGCTCGATCAAATTAGAAAAGGAAAGGAAAGAAAATGATGTTCACGTACCACCCTTTTTTGGCGACGAATGCGTATTGACACGGATTGTCAGGCACAGCTGGATTGCTGCCCTGGTCACAGGTGTCCCAGCTCATACTAACTTGCCTGAGGCCGGGCGTGAGCGCTGCCTCACAGCAGCCGTGCCCCCGGCATGGCGTGCCGTTGTCGCCGGTGTCGTTCACCCTCTCGCACGTCGTGATGCAGCCGGTGAGGTAGGGGTCTTCGCTGCGGCCTTTGAGCCTAGCCATCGACCTGCACCCGAGGGCCGTGAACACGTTGTTCGACGGCGAGAGCAGGAACGGGTCGACGACGCTTAAGGCTACCTTCTGTGTCTGCTGCCATGTGCCGTTGACGGAGGGCACGATGCAGCTGTAGGTCAGGTCGGTGTAGGCCACCACCTGCGCCGTCTCCAGCGAGATGTTGTCCACCTTGACATTGCCCGTGCGGAGGCTTGGAGGACTCGTCGTCTCGTTGCAAGTGAGATCAAAATCGGGCGTCAGCGAGCACCCGGTGCCGATGCCGAACGGGTACGGGATGTGCACATCCCCGCACTTGTCAGGACAGTTGTTGCTCCGCTCCAGCGGTGGTGGCGGAGGCGGTGCGCCGGAGGTGGTGAGAAGGGCGGCACAGGAGATGACTAGGAGAAGAGCTTGAGGCATGGCTAGAGTGTGTCTTAGGATGTACTGGTATGGCGTTCTCTGCGATGCATATATATAGAAACAGAAGGAACATGAAAGTTCAGTGATTACTGATGAGTGATGACTCAGTTAACTGGGTCGGCCTTGGATTTTCTTTTAAACAAGAAGCTGAATCCAGGTATCTTACCTGAGGGACTACATCTGAATGCTCTGCTATACAACTGTACACGGTGCACTATGTATCTATTGTCTTAGTTCTGTTAATCTGAAGCTCATCATCACACATTCTATATATATAATTAGAATTGGTTGTAATCTTCTTCTAGAAGAGAATGTTGAGATCATGTGTTTTCTGCTTTTTTTGTGGTGTTTGGTCTGGTTGATCCTAAGCGATTGGCCTCAGCCGCACCAAACGCTATTAGTTAATTACTACTAATTATTTGGCGTAACATACGTCCAAACTCAATAATTAAGGGCTCATAGTCCGCGTCACTTTCGGAGCTGTGGTGGACACAAGCTCAGTGGTGCTATGTTGCTTAGCGTGTATCGATTATTCCCAAACACTAACACCTGACGTAAAAGTGATAGAAGATATTTTTATGGTCTTGTCGCACATCTCCTTTCTGTCAATCAGTACCAGGCCTACATATCTCCTAAGTAATCTTTTTCTGGTACACTCTTTTTATTATCTTAATCTGGAAGGTGGCGAAGCCAGAGGAGCTACATGCTAATAGACTGAAGGTGTTGCCGAGATTATCTCAGATCAGCAGTCCACCTTTGTGGCAGGGAGGCTGATAACTGATAATATAGTTATTGCCTACTTGTGTCTGTATTTCATGAAGATAAATAAAGTGGTCAAACACAGATTTTGTGGGCTCAAACTGTTGTTTTTAGATGTCTGGGCTCAAACTTGATATGTGGAAACCCTACTATCGAGTAGAATGAGAGTATCTCATAGCAGTTATGTTAGCGCCAGGGTTCCACCCAACGTGGGTAAACATGGTGATGAGAATGGTTACTACAGTATCATTTTCAGTTTTGTTCGATGGAGAGTGCTTGGAAGAATTCAAGCCCCATCGTGGAATTCTTCAAGGGGATCCAATGTCACCATATTTGTTCTTGTTAACAGTAGTCACTTGTCGTTCGTGGATATCCTTTGCAAGCCTAGCCAAAAAATAACTTAGTTCATCTGCTTCTACATCAGGTGGAGACAGGCAGCTAATTTTGACATAAAACTGGACTGCATCCGCTTCTACAGCAGGCGGGTATAACATTGGAGAAGGCATGCATTGGAAACTAAACTGTAGCAGATTACGTACATCCATGAAGAAATTGGGTACAAGAGACAGTAGTTCATCTCGGAGGCACACCTGTTACGTACTCTACAGATTTCATTCTGTCTTCCCATGGCATTCCATCCACCGGGTCTTGCACTCCTTGAGTTTCTCCGCGACTTTACTCATGGTGGGCCTGTCATCCACCTCGTCCTCCAGACACTGCACCGCGATCCTGCCAACCTCCTCAAGGCACTTTACATTCTCCTCCCCGCCAGCCACAATCTCCTTATCAAGCATCTCCCTCGCAGTCCCGTCCACTGTAGCCTTGACATAATCCAACGGAAGGCTCTTGTTACCATCGTATCTGGCCTTCTTCCGCGTGATGAGCTCTAGCAGCACGATGCCGAAGCTGTACACGTCGCTCTTGTCAGTGAGCAGCCCAGTCTTCATGTACACAGGGTCAATGTAGCTGCTGTCCCCGATCAGGTGTGGTCCTTATCCATGGACATGAGCCTCGAAGTCCCGAAGTCCGATACCTTGGGTGTGAAGTCCTCGTCGAGGAGGATGTTACCGGACTTGACGTCGCCGTGGAGGACGATCGTTCTCTGGCTGGCCTCCGAGTGCATGTACGCGAGGGCGACCGCCGAGTAGATGCCAATGTTCAGGCGTGTTTCCAGCGGGAGGGACTCGTTCTTGCCATGGAGCACGTCTTGGAGGCTTCCTCTCGGAACGAACTCGTAGACCAGCATAGGAACTTCTGTCTCCAGGCAGCAGCCCAGAAGCTGGACCAGGTTCCGGTGGCTGATCTTGGACTGAATGGTGATCTCGTTTGCGAAGTCCTTTTGTCTCTCCTCGTTGATGGCGATGGAGCGCTTCACCGCTACCTGCGTGCCGCCACCATCGCTGGCGCCAGTGGCTCCCTTGTAGACCTGGCCGAAGGCACCTCGGCCGATGATGCAGCTGTAGTTGTTTGTCATGTGGTCTAGCTTCTCTTTTGTGAAGATCTCGATCTTAATGCTTTTCAGTAGCTGTCCGCCGTTCTTGTTGAATCGTTCTCTAAGCTTTCTTTTCTCTCGCTCCATCTGTAAGAATATTAGGAGCACTGATAGTAATGCCAGTGCACTGACGGTTCCTGCCAACAAATGTATCATGTGTGCAAACTTTAACAAAACAATCATAATTTTTCAAAATTTACACATATGGATATGTATAGGGCCTCACCTATAGCGGCTACAGCAGCCGTGGACAATATGGGTTCACAACCCCTTTCACTTTTACCGTCACCTTTTCGTCCAAAATTGCATTTACACTTGTAATAACCTTCTCTGTCGTGGCAAGTCCCACCACGACAAGGATACATGTCCTCGTACACTGTCGAATTTGGCGATCTTCGTAATGCACACTCGTCAATATCTTGAAATACACGAAAAATGGTGCATATTATCAGTATTTGAAATGAACATAAAGACAACAATCACTCTACTTTCTTATTCTTTTTTTTGCAGAATACTTTCTTATTATTTCAAATAGTGACTGAGAATTGAAAATGCTGCGATCCCAGATCTTTCATGACACGAGACCATCTGCTTCCGTGCATCTTACATTTTTAAAGATTTCAATTTACTCTCTTTTTGTTTTGTCAGAAATACAGAAATACACAATGGGACGGTAATATAGCATATGGAAAATGAAGTTTCCTTCAAGAAAAGAACATAAAAATATAACGAAGTATACGTACTTGTGCATCCATTTTTTATGTATGGGTTGCCATTGTATCCCATGGAGCAATTGCAGAAATAGCCCGGGTCGTCATTGCTGGCATTTACACAATAGCTATGGTTGCTAAGGCAAGCACCATAGGGAACAGTTTCCTTGCCAAGGCCCTCTGGCACTGGTGGGCATGTCCCATCCCTAATTGCCCAGTCAAGAACAATTGGGACGACATTGTCCAGTCCAAGTCTATTACCAAATGTCATGTTCCCAATTAGGTCCTTTCTGCTGAAATTGTACCTGTTTGATAAACTCAACCATCATTTGATGGATAACAATGTGTGTTTACAACTGTAAAGAAAGCTAGATAACAATGTCATTATAATCTGTACAGTGATATCTGTAAAAGAGATAGGTAAATTTTCCGTCTTTGAACTTGTTGAGGAATGCAGATTTGGTACCCATCTTCAGTACCTGACGAACTGATTGTTCATCTACATAAACCGGACAACTTAGGCTCCTCTCCCTGACAGAATTGGTTCCTTCAATTACATGGCCTGGTTTTCAATCCGGGTTAACACATGGCATTCCACGGCGGCATCTCAGATTGCTACCTCGGTAAGTCAGTATCATATTGTTCTTCTTCTACCACTCTCCTGCTAGCGCGCTCATGTTACCTTAGCCGATGGGCGGCCACACGAGCCCGAACGCGGCGGAGGCCATACGTGATGGCTGTTGATGGAGGAGGAGCTAGGGGGCATCTTGCAGATGTGGGTAGTCGAGGCGGACATGCGCCTGTCTGCGGCGGTAGGAGCGGCACCTGGAATCGCGCCGGCGAGGGGTAGCAAGCGGCTGTGTATGGCATGGAGAGCGGCAGCAAAGTGGAAGAAGAAGGTGGTGGTCGGGCCCGAGATGCAGAGATGCTGGAGCTCGTGTGAGCAGGAGACACGGGAGGAGAGAGGGAGCGAGCCAGGAGAGAGGCGACGCTTGAGGGGAAGAAAACGTGCGACTGGAGAGGCACCCTGCGGGCGCTGTGGTCGAGCTCGTCGTCGGCCCCATATGTTGTCCGTCGTCCGTGCGCCGCCATTCAGCAGATCCCCAATCCCATGCGCCGCCACAACCAGCAGAGCAGAAACCCTCGCGCCGCCTCGAACTGCATGTGGCTGCACGTCGGCGACATGAAGTACGTATTGACCGGTTGCATGGTGGGCTGCTTCTAGAAGGGGGTGCTGGCCAGAAGCATCGGCCGCATGCTTAGAGGCCGGTGGGTTCGGTCGCACAACAAATTCTGTGAGAGGGCACCATTTCTCTTCGATTCAATCTTGGTCTGGACTTTTTCAGTGTAATATTCAGAGCAAGTGTTGCCAATGATCAAGGCTGTGCAACATTTGGGTTGTGGGAGACCGGGGCACAATGCAGACAATTGAGAAATTCATCTCATGTCGACGTCGCTACGCCAATGGCCTGTATGTTTTGCGGCATGTCTGCTCTAACTATGGAAAGCCAGAAACAACGAGTGTTCAACAGACAGTCGATCGACATATATCATTCCCAGCAAACAATAACTGAGCTACAGCTTTGGTCCGTCAGATTGCCCAAGCAGAGTGAGGCCATTCATTGGTGGGTCAGCAAGCTGCACTAATCACAATCTTGCTGTTTCTTTCTTTTTAGTTGTTATATTCTTTTTTTTTCCTATTTTTCCGTTTTAAGAACCTTAAAAGTATAAGGAAGAGTATCCTCTACCTTTTTAATCAAAAACATAATTAGAGCATATTCTTCCGTTTTCTTGCATTATTTTGCTACCTTTTGATCTATGTTCTTTAGTTGCCCTGATAGGTACAAATCAAAACGATGGACAACAATCAAAATGATGGCATGTAAAAAAGGAAGCTGAAAACTGAATTTAGACGATGTTTTCTCTGCTATATATTGATCCTAATTGATTGTTAATTATTTCTCTGTTTCTTTGTTTGACAGTAAGAGCCTGAAGGACATATTTGCTCTTGTTTATATTGTTTATATTGAGCGCTACAAGCAACACAGATTTAATGTGCATGCTTCCGGACTAAATATTTTCTCAATAAATTAATATCTCTAGAAATTATTTTGTTTACTAGCAGTATTTAGCTAGTATGTAGTAGTACTAGTACGTACCAGTCTTTTTTTGCGACGAAGGCGTACTGGCAGAGGTTGCCAGCCACCACAGGCTGGTCGCCCTTCTCGTTCTCGTCCCAGCTCACGCTGACCTGGTCGAGGCCGGGCGTGAGCGAGGCCTCGCAGCAGCCGTGCCCGCCGCAGGGCGTGCCGTCTTCCTCGGTGTTGCTCACGTTCTTGCACGTGGTGATGCAGCCGGTGAAGTAGGCGTCGTCGGCGTGTCCGGTGAGCTTGGCAATGGAGCTACAGCCAAGGGCCGTGAACACGTTGTCCGAGGGGGAAATCAGGAACGGGGGGATGAGGGTGACCGACACAGTCTGCGTCCATGGCTTGTCCTGGCCGGGCACCTTGCAGCTGAAGGTCAGGTAGTTGTACGCCACTACCTTCGCCGTCTCCAGCGTGATGCTGGAGATCTTGATGTTTTTTCCCGTGTGCAGAGTCGGAGGGGTCGTCGTGTTGTCGCAGGTGAGCTTGAAGCTGGGGTCGATATAGCACCCGGAGCCGATGCCGAACGGGTACGGGATGTGCACGTCCCCGCACTTGTCGGGACAGTTGTTGTTCCTCTCCGGTGCTGGTGGCGGCGCGCCGGAGGTGGTCAGGAGGGCGGCATGGAAGATGGCTAAGAGGAGGAGGAGGAGCAGGGATGCTTGATGAGGCATGGCTGGAGTGGAGTGTTGCTTAACTGAACCTCCACTGTCATCCATATACTAGCATGAAAAATCAGTGATGATGATTCGAGGGATCAATCATTGCGCTTGTGGGCGCATTGGTTTCCTCCACGTGGTGATCCTTGACTGGCTACCTGCAGGGTTACAGAATTTTTGTCCACCGTGGGAGGGAATCTGCTGGGCTGGGCTCTACACTGGCCCTTGTATGCACTAATAAGCGATCATCGCTTCAGCAAGGGCAAGCAGGCGAGGCAGACATGAGTTTTGGATTACTACAATGTGGGTCTAGCTACTGCTCCTAATCTTATCTTTTCTGTCCCAGAACAGCAAATTAAAGCAACTATTGCCACACACTAGCTAGGCCCCATGGGTGTCTCGGTATCCTACTGCCTTTTTGTTGCCAGTAATCATGGAGCATCAATCATCGAAGGAACTGACTGGCACTGCACTCACTAGAAAATTAGTACTAGCTAAATATAATACCCTCTAAATAGACATGTGTTGCTATTTGGAAAGAAAGAAAAGTTATTCAGCTGTTGTTCAGGCAAAAAAGGATGTGTAGACACATTTCAGCACTATCTGTGCGCAACAAAGCTAGTACAATGAATCGTCCATATGCATGTTTTGCAGGTCCTTTTTCTCCTAAATAAACTTTTTTTTTATCTATGTTTCTAAACTTCGCTGTTACTTATTTCCTTCCAAAACAATGAACAGATCGCATGTTTTTTCCTTTCTTTTCCTTGCTTTCTAAGATAAAAATCTTATTTACTTTCTTTCTCGCCTGTGTGAAGGCGGAATAAGTTCGACGTGACTGGGATGCCAACCTGAAGAATCTTTGCCAGTCTTCTTCTACAAGATAATGTTGAGATCACATTCTTATTTGAGTGTTTGGTCTGGTTGATGGTGAGTGATCGACCTGAACCACAGCAGACATTATCAATTACTGATTTGGCGCGGCATACACAGACAAGCTCAACAAGCAAGCACTTATAGTGCGCATCTCTTTCGAAGCTGTGTTGAACACAAGTCACTATTATTGACGTATAGCAAACAGCATGCTGAAAGGTGTGAAATTGGGGGAAGAATGCTGAAAGCTGTGTTGAACACAAGTCACTATTATTCCTTTCTATCAATCAGCAGCAGGCCTACATATGTCATGAGTAATCATTCTGTACACTTTATTTTTCTATATTCAAGGAGGGTTATCACTCTATCGATCAACGCTATCCACCGTACTGTTGCCATCATTGTCACCCTGCAGGAGTTTTACAAAACCTAGCATAGTACACTTTTGGCAAAGATTCAATACATTTAAGTGCACCTGTATTTGCATCCTCTCCGTGCAAGTTATATTAATTCTTCACGGGATTTGGCAGGGAACTGAGCAATTATTCATAAACTGAGCCACGACCTGGACCATGAACTGTATGCACTGCTGCATTGGGTCGCATGGGCCAATGTGAGGAGGGGGCTATAGGCCCAAAGCCCATGGACAGAACGGAGCAAGCAACGTCTGTACTTGAAGGGGATCGAGACGAACAGAGGCGGTGTCGAAGAACTGTATGCACTGCTGCATTGGGTCACATGGGCCAATGTGAGGAGGGGGATATAGGCCCAAGGCCCATGGACAGAACGGAGCAAGCAACGTCTGTACTTGAAGGGGATCGAGACAAACAGAGGCGGTGTCGAAGAACTGGAACCTGGACGGCGAACCCTGGCAAGGGCGGAGACTACTCTTTCTTTCTCCCTGAACTCTATCTCCATTGTATCCCAGGCTCTCCTACTAGATCCAAGTACCTAGAACTACCACCAAATCCTATAATATTTCGTGTACTTGTTGCCATATCAACCGGGATCGTAACAATCTGGTATTAGAGGCATTAGCTGTCGATTTTTCTCATGCGCCATGGTAAGAGCATTGATATGGAAGCCCAAGCCAAGGCGCTCGCGGATCTCATCGCGGCGATCTCCTCCATGAAGTCGAAGCTCGATGACTTGCATCTGGTCGTCCTCGAGTTGAACCAGTGTCGCCCGGGAGTGGAGTATGCGGTCGACGCGCTACGGGCTGAGGTGGGTGACCACACCACGCATCCAGCGGAATCGATGGCGAGCACGGATATACCTTCGCTTCTTCTCTTGGTGGACGTGCAAAGATCCAAGTCGACATCGACCACGAGCAGATATCTACCACTCTGACCTCATGCATCGAGGTGTGCACCGCCTCTCGCTCGACACCAACGACTACGTCGCGGTGCCCCCAGCATGCTCCGTATGACAGACACCTTCTCCGTCTAGGGTGTCACCACGATGGATATGCTATGGGAAGGGTTCCAGTATGTCCCCATGTCGTGAAACCGTGGCTCTTCGTCATCGATGAGCATCCTAGGAGACCGTCGGAGTTGACCCATCGGTGTCTTGGCTTCATCACCACGGCCACAACCTTCGTCAGATTACGCTAACGCCCAATGGTTGCCCATGTTCTGGATGCGTCTATCATCGACTTTGACCGAGTACTGCCTCGACACCATGCTTGTCACATGGGCGACACCGACTCGTGGAGCAAGCAAGTCGCTAGTGAGGTCTAGCTCCAACAACGGCACCTCAGACTCAGAGGCACATGAGATACCCGATCCCATGTCTGAACTGTTTCACAATCCAAGGATGCGGTTGCTTTGAGGCCGCTGAGATGACCACCTGAACTAGTGGCAGCAAGGAACCAAAATTGTGTAAGGGAACCACCGCCAAGGCCATGGTCATCCCTTGTGTGTGACATTGAACTAGTGCAGCGAGATTCATGCTCGCCATCTGAATACATGGATCCATTATCCAGTTGGTCAATGTTAAATGGTAATCTCTTGACCTCATATGGTTACGCAATTAGAATTGTTCTGTGTAGTCATGGTGGAGTATATTGCTTGGATGATGTGCTCTTATTTCGTGAATATTGGGGGTCTGTGATGGTGCTGACGTGGAGCACTTCGTTGGAAACCCCAAGAGCAAGGTGTGATGAGCACATCAGCAAGTCTTCCCTCAGTAGAGACCGAGGTTATCGAACCAGAAGGAGGAAGGAAACGTCACACATGCGTTGCAAGCAACGCGGAGACCTAAACAACACAAACTTAATACTTTGCCCCAACGAATTAGTGAGGTTGTCAAGCTCACCGGTTTGCTGTAACAAAGGATTAAACGTATGGAGTGGAAGGTAATGGTTTGCAGCAAGTAAACAAGTAACAGTGGAAGATGTATCAATGGTAAAGATTGGACCGGGGTCCATAGTTCACTAGAGGTGCTCTCCTTAGATAAACAACATGGCATGAAGGGTAAAAAAATTACATCAGGGCAATTGACAGGAACTGAGCAAGGCATAACAATACAATTACCAGTCAGGAAAATCCTATGAGATTCGTTTGGACAATACAACAAGATACACAGACCTCCATACAACTGCATCTATGACTAGAAGTCCACCTTTAGGTTATCATCCGAATCCCCTCCAGTATTAAGTTGCAACCAACAGACAACTACTTTAAGCAATGTGTGTAAGGTAAACAGTCCACGTGTTCCATGAACAAGAGACTGTTGTTTTCTCCCTAGTAGTGTTGCCTGTCAAAACTCACCGGCGGGCAGCGACGAGCAACACGAAGAGCCGGGAGGCTCCCAGAACTGCTGGTGGGCCCTGGTCCCTCGACAGCAGCATAAAGCTTCCGACGCATAGCGTCTGTCTTGGTTCGAGCGTGCCACCTATACCGTCGGAAGGTGATGGATTGCTCGATTGGTTTCTGCATGGTAAACAAGTATCGTAAAATTCGAGCCGCGATCGGCCGGGTTTCCACAGAATCGGCTTTCGAGCCGATTATCCCCATGGTTCTGCAATGGATCTATGATAACATGGGGTTTTGCTTAATTACTACAAGCTAAATCGATCTACGACAGTTTGGTGTTTTCACCACGCAACCGGAACGTCCCACACGTAGTTGAGCCTGGTAGATACGAAAAATAGTAGAAAACTGATCCTAGAGAAGACCTTAAAACCAACATAACGTCAATTCCCGGAACGTCCCCTCTAAGATCGATAAACCATATCTTACGCATTACTGGATCGTTCAACCCGTTTGTAAGGCCTAATCACGTAGATATTAAACTAAACCTTGATGAACAAGGCACGACTATAACAGATCGAATCGACTAAGCAGAAATCAAGCAAGATGCCACCTTCACACCCGGGAAAAGGCGCAAAGACGGCGAGATAGCTAGAGGTAGCATAATTAAGCAATCATAGTAAAAAGTACCGATGCTAGCCCTAACAAATCTGTGATAAAGGTGTTACTCGCCATCAACAAGGCTTCAGTACGAGTAACACCGGATAACGCATAAGTAAATACTGCCTAGATCGCAAGATGCGATCTAGGCGACATCTTACCCGAAAAACCCTAGAAACAAGGGGTGGCGATGCGGAGATGTGTTTGTTGTGAACGTGATTGTCCTCTTTTTCGATAACCTTAGGTACATATTTATAGTCAGGAGACTCTCTACTTTTGGAATAACTCTACAACTCTATCTTTACCTAAACTGAAGCGGAACCTAAACAAACAAAACCTACTATGATACAAGATACACGGGCAATTCATTTAAATCTCGACTAGGCCGATCCAACAACACGTTGAATATATGTATCTTCTAAGCCCATCTTGATCACGGCCCATCTCCTTCGTAGGCCAAAATATGGCGATAACACATGCCCCTGGTTTTGGCAATGATAATTCCAAAACCACTCTGTTTTTCCTCTCCTCCCGAAGTTTTTTTTGTATCGGGATTCTGCGTTAAATAACGCAGCGTGGCGTAACAGGCAAATCACGCTACCTCTTCATCATGATGCCTGTCTTCTCAACTTCTCCGCGATTGCATGATTTGGCGATTTTGGCGGCGCAATCGAAAGCTATGGCATTGAACCGTCTCTCCACTATTCCTCTTTATTTAAATCCGCTGAGCGATTCGCGTCCCCATCTTCCTCCGTAGCGAAAACCCTCTTTCTCCGGAAAAACCCTTTCTCGCCATGGCCTCTCTGCTTCCTCTGGTACATCCTCACGCCTCAACAAAGATTAGTGACCGCGAGCCGACTCGGAGCACCCACCGCATATAGCACTTTCGCCCCACGATGGTGGGGCGACAAGGGCTGAGACTTCGCCGTTTGGTCGGAGGGCGATCGTCCCTGACGGACGGCGAGAGAACCTCTGATTCCTTGTCGACGGAGGCTGAGGCAAAAGCGATGGCCTTTGGTCTTGGGGCGGCGTCGAGTCCTCCGACGGAGGAGAATCGGAGGAGGATTCGTCCTCCGATGAGTATCCGACGAAGCGCTTCCGTCTTGGTCAAGCGAAGATCTCAAGATGACGATGAAGACGATGAAGTCCCCTGGCTTCTTCAAGGCGGCGGTGGAGACGGCGGTAGCGTAGAAGGCAATGAAGAAGGGCGGCTGCGACAGCGGCGACGATCTCGCCCTTTAGAGTAGGAATCAGCAACAGTAGTAGTAGTAGTAGCAGGACCCCTTTTGTAATCGACCATCCTTTTGTAATCAATCATCTTCAAATGAATGATAATCCATTCCCCAAAGCTTTTTCTTGCTTGTTTGCCCCTAATTTCGCCGATAGCCAAAATAGGTCGTTGCCCAAAGAGTCGATGACACCGTATCGGCTCTCATCATACTACACGCATTCAGTCCAACAGGTCCGATCGCAAAGAGCCGATGACCACCCATCGGCTTCTCCGAAAACCAAAACGTTGACACCGTATGGTTTCATTGCACGCCCATCCTTAGCGTCATGAACGTTGGTGAAAATTTGGTCGCATCTTTAGGCACATCAAAACGGCCACTTCTCGGTCTGAAACGGTAACCTGCGACCCTTTTCAAAATGGGCGACCTGTGTCCTTCTTTTTCAAAACGGGCGATCCAAACCCCAATTGCCCATCGAAAAATGTGCCCTGAACGAACAACTAGTAACCAGCAAGGATGATGATGACGAAGCTGAAATCACCGAGTTGGACCATGTCCGTGCTGACGCCCTCCACGCCCTCAAGGCATTTCTTCAGTAGCTTGTATGTGCAGGCTGGCAACTGTTGGTAACTTATGTGAACCTCTAGAGTCGATGACCGTGCATCGGCTATACTATTTTTTTTTTATTCGGCCGATTTTCAACATCGGCCCCCACATTTTACTGTCCATCGACTTACGTGCTTTTACTTAGCCGATCTCATGTATCGTCCCCTCAAGTCTTACTGTCCCATATCCCACATGCTTGGAAAATACTTCTTGAGATGTTGGCCGTTGACCGCCACTGGAAATTTCACACCGTCCAGCTGCTCAAGCATGTACGCGTTCCCTCTTAAAACTTGGTCGACCCTGTACGGCCCGTGCCAATTTGGAGACCATTTACCATATGCTGCGTCCTTAGTTCCCAAAGGCAACACAGCTTCCCATACCAGATCCCTAACGTGGAACTCCTTTGGCTTCACTTTCTTGTTGTAGGCACGAGCTACTTTGGCCTTGTTCTCTTTGATTTTCTCAAGCGACCACAGCCTAAGCTCAGTCACATCTTCAACGCTGTCACTCATCAAAGCTGCATATTCTTGATCGTTAGATCGTTACGAAGGTGGCGTCTCGATCCAGCCGTAATTTCCCAAGGCAATACGGCTTCTTGTCCATAGACCAGATGGTACGGAGAGGTTTTTATCGCTCCATGACACGACATGCGGTAAGCCCACAAAGCCTCTGATAAAACCTCATGCCAACGCCTAGGGTGCTCATCGATTTTCCTCTTGATCACTTGATAAGACTACGGTTGGGCCTTGACTTGCCCATTTGCTTGAGCATAGTGCGGAGATGACGAATCGGCTTAATCCTGTGTCCTCACGAAATTTTACGAACTCGTGAAGTAAAACCGAACCTCCATCGGTTGTGATAGTCAGGAATCCCAAACCTATGAATAACGTGCTCTTTCACAAAATCGCGACATCCTTTGAACTTCTTGACTTCATAGGGACTTCCACCCACTTGGTAAAATAATCCGTGATGGCCAAGATCCACATGTGGCCTTGCTTGACGGAGGATTGATCTTGCCGATCATATCCATGCCCCAACCTCGGAATGGCCAAGGCTTGATGATGGGATTCATTAACGTCTGGTACCATCTGGATTTTCCAAATATCGACATGCTTGACACCCTTTGTAGTACTTAAAGCGGTCCTCGAGCATGGTAGGCCAATAAAACCTCGATCGCTGATCAACCACTTCATCTTATGAGCCGACTGGTGAGTCCCACAGGCGCCTTCGTGTACCTCGTGTAGGAGCCGATTAGCCTCGGCTGTTCCCAGACATTTGAGCAATAATCCTTCCAGGGTCCTGTAAAACATGTCGTCCCCAATAAGCACATACTTCATGGCTTTGTACCTTATCTGTTTAGGTGCCCCCCGAGCCGAATCCTTCAAGTAATTGAAGATATCGGCTCTCCAGTCGTCGGCTTCCAGGAGCTGTACCTAAATATCGGCTCCCTCTGCTGCATCCTTGTAGCCTGAAGCCCTCTGTGCAAGATCATTTGCCTCTACGTTTTGAGACCGCGGGATCCAGGTGAAGTTTATGTACCGGAACTGTGCCATTAGCTCACGGCAGTGCAACCATAATGGGAAGAGGGACTCGCTTGTACTCCTCCGTGAGTTGGGAAATCACCAACTTGGAGTCACCAAAAATTTCCACTGCTTCCGCACCGGCTTCGAGGAGTAACTCCATTCCCTTGCGTATCGCCTCGTACTCGGCTACATTGTTGGTGCGAAGGGTAGACAATCTGATGGAGAAGGAAAATATTGCCCCCCGGGGCGACACGAGCAAAATGCCGATGCCACAGCCATCGTCACAAACTGATCCGTCGAAAAACATAGCCCACGCTCTTATGGACAGTGTTGCTATGTTAGTGTTGATCCTCTCAAAGAATAAGATCGGCCGGAGCCACAGATGTCCCTTTTCGGCGGGTTGATACCGGATGTCAAACTCTGATAATGCAAACATCCATTTGCCCAACCGTCCTTTTAACATAGGAGCCGACAGCATGTGCTTTATGACATCCGATTTGCATATGATGATGACCTCTGCTGATAGCAAAATGTGGCGCAGCTTGGTGCATGTAAAAAACAAGCAGAGGCACAACTTGTCGATATCGGGATACCTCGTCTCTGCGTCCAGCATCCTTCTGCTTATGTAGAATACGACTCGCTCTAGCCCATCATACACTTGTACCACTACTGAGGCGATGGATGTGTCAGCCACTGACAAGTAAATGTAGAACGGCATGCAATGAGGGTGGAACTAACACCGGCGGCTTTGTCGGATATTCTTTGATCTCGTCGAAGGCCGTTGTTGTTACGCCCCGGAATTCCTCGTCGATTTTAATTTTACGAGTCCATGAAGCGGCTCTATCCTTCCGACAGGTTAGAGATGAATCGTCGAAGTTGATCTTGCCGATGAGATCGCGGCTCTTTCTTTGTAGTGGGTGGCTTCATTGTTACGCCTTGCCTCGACTCTTCAGCCGATCTCAATCCAGCGTTCATGGACCAAGAAACCCAGAACCGACGGCCGTCACTCCGAAGGCACACTTCTTTGGATTCATCCGTAGGCCGAACTTTCTTGTTCGGTCCAGGACGCGTTGTAGATCGCCCAAGTGCCCTTGCGCTGAAGCAGACTTGACCACCACGTCGTCGATGTAGATTTCCACCAGCTTGCCGATCAGGTCGTGGAAAATATAATTCATGGCCCTCTGGTATGTGGCGCCAGCATTTTTTAGTCCAAACGTCATGACCACATACTCAAATAACCCCACCGAACCTGGGACTCTGAATGCAGTCTTGTGTATGTCTTCTGGAGCCATAAAAATTTGGTTGTAACCAGCATTGCCATCCATGAAACTCAAGATCTTGTGACCAGCCGCTGCGTTGATTAACGTCTCTGCTACCGGCATCGGATACTCATCCTTTGGGGTAGCCCTGTTGAGATCCCGAAAATCTATGGCGACACGCCACCGGCCATCCTTTTTCTCCACAGGCACGATATTAGAAATCCATTCCGCATACCTGCAAGGCCTGATTAAATCGGCTGCCAACATTTTCTCGACCTCCTTCTTGACTTGTTCTAGAATTTCGGCCTTCATCTGCCGTGCTCGCTGCTGGAACGGCCGAAATCCTTTCTTAAGCGGGAGTCTATGCTCAATGATGCTCCTGTCTAAGCCGGGCATCTCTGTGTAGTCCAGTGACGATGCGGATATTGTTTCAACAGGGCTATCATCGGATCCCGCAGCTTTGGATCTAACCTTTTGCTGATAAAAGTTGGTCGTGGCTTATCCCCAGGACCAATGTCAATCTCTTCGAGTTCATCAGCGGACGTGAACCCATACCCTAGCTTTCCGTCACCTATCAAGTCGATGCTAAACACGGGGCAAGCAGTAGGTGAGGACAACAAAAATAATTTGGGCCGATTGCCTGAATCGGCCCCCTTTTTGATTGCGTTAGTCAAGGGCGGCTTACACCTTATTGTTTCATAATGGCAGGGCGTCTCCCTGCTACGACTACATGATCTGCTTGTCGTATGATCATTGCTTTCCATTTTTTGCGGCCGATTGCTAGGATCGGCCGTACCACGCATGATTGTGGACCTTTCTACTCTGTCAGGCCAGTGGATAAGACCAGCCTCACCCCGTTTTTTGAAGCTTCAATGCGCTCACAGCCGTCCAAACTGATTCCCGAGATCGGCTCTTGGTCTTCTGCTTCCCAGACGTTCATGCCAGCAATGGAAACCTCGATAGAGTCGTCTGCCTGGATGACCTCCACTTCATCTCCGTCCCACTGTATTAAGCACTGGTGCATCGTGGATGGAATGCAGCAGTTAGCGTGGATCCAATCCCTTCCTAGCAAGACGGCGTAGGTACTTTTGCATCCCACGAAAACGACGTGGGTATGGTTTTCCCACCGTCGGATCCACGTTCGACGCCTTGCGTTTCGAAGGCCGTTGAAGTCGCTTAACGTGGCGTTGGTTTTGATCAGTCCGCGATGGAGTGTCCCAAGCGTCGTAGCATGGAGTACGGCATAATATTGACCGCTCGGTGTCCACCAACATCTTCTTGTGGGTTGTCCATTGATGTAGCCCCGCAGTCTGAGCTTTCGGATGTTTGTAACCCTTCTCACGTGGCTTCTCAAAGATAACGGCCGTGGACCGCATCAATCGCCCTTTGGTAGCACATTGGTTCGTGGCGCGAATTCTGCCGAGTCTGAACACCATGTTTGTGCCGGCCGATGTCGTGCATCGGCTTTTATTGTTTAGGCGCCACTCCTTCCTTGTCGCGCGGCCTCCGTCTCCGTAGTCCGCCTTACTTTGACTGGCGGATCAGGTCGTGCTTTCTTTAGAGCGTGGAGATCTGCGCTTGACTTCCTCCAAATTCTGTGCAGCCGTTGCACTCTCGCTTGGGTGTGTCTGAGTCCATCGGGCACCACCTTGGGCGGTGAAACCTGTCTTTTCTTTGTCATCCTGGCCTCTCGAGGCCCTTTGCTCAGCGGACTCCACAGGGCGGCTCGAGGTTGGAGAGGCCCTAGACGTTTGAACACCGTCTTGGTCGTGCCTCCTTTTGCTGTCCACATTCAGGCGGTTGTCATTGTAGGCAATCGGCTCATTCCACGTCCCAAGAATGCTTGAAGAAGGGCAATCCCAATGTTTGTCTGCGCCTTCCTTCTCTTTGGGCGGTCTCCTGGCGAGGTGCCCATATCCTTCATTGCCTCCACCGTGCTGGCGCCGTTGATCACGCTGACGCTCATACTTATTAAGGAGATGCGTGGAATGTGGCTTCTGATACCGCACCCTCCTCACCTGTTCCTCTGTTAAGTATCGCCCGTCATTGTGGCTGGGCCGGTCGCGTGGACCAGCCTTCTCTCTCTCTTTGCCCCGAGAGTGACCACCTTCCTCCTTGTACGTGTCATGGTGGTACCCAGATCCTGCCACGTTAACTCCGAACGAAAAGTCCAGCTGACGCCCCGCGGAGCGACTGAGTTCTATCATGTTGACGCCGGGGAACGGGTTCGTGTCCACTTTCATGGCGAACTGCCCAAGGATCAGACGGCCTTGTTCTATCGCCATTTGGATTTGGCGACGCAGCTCTTTGCAATCATTGGTGGTGTGGGTGAACGAATGATGCCACTTGCAGTATGGTCTCGCGTTCATCTCCTGAGCCGTAGGGATTTTGTGGCCTTCGGGTAACTTCAGCTGTTTCTCCTTCAGCAGTAAATCGAATATCTGCTCGGCTTTGCTCACATCGAAGTCAAACCCTTTTACAGGCCCTTGCTGTTTCACCCACTTGCAGGACACAGGGTCTGCCCCCCGAGCCCACTCAGCCACGGCCACCTCCTGGTCTTGTGTAGGATCATCTTCTTCTGCATCGACCAGGCTTACGGGGCGCTTGAACCTGTCTTGGTATAACTCAGGGTGGTGCTGTTCATACATCGCCGTTTAGCCATGTGCGCCAATGAGTTGTACTCACTTGAAAGCCATATCCTTGATGGGTGCTAAAGACCCAACACTGCCCGGCTCATTGCTTCCTTCTCGATTAAGCAGCCGAGTAACATCATTCTTGACGGTCTGAGCTGGATGTATTCATTTCTGATTTCTCCAGCTCGTCACTTGCGCCAGTCGCAATGCCGACCTCGGTAGCCTCGAATGGTCTTGGATGTGGAACTGTTCTTCTAGTTGCTTCAGTGCGAATTGAATCGGTGGCGGGGTGTACCACCCAAAGGCTGGTCTTAGAGATTGTGCAAAAATCTCACGCGCATCGATCCGATGCGAAATCATGCCTAGCTGCGGTGTCGGCTTCGTGCTCGATCGAGCTTGACCCTCGACCCGCGAATCTTGAGAACTCGGGAGCTTACATTTGGCGGCGGAATCGAGATCAAACTCGTTGGGTACGGCTTTGAATAGCCGATTGTCCGTCGCTTGACGGTCGAAGCGTTTCTCTCGGGATGGTGCCGATTTGCTCCTTTGTTTGAGCTGCGGGGCGATTCTCATGACTTGTTCGATGGCATACTTGGCTAGCCACGCTTTGTTGTCGGCGTCCATCCGGACATCGTTGCTCCGAACGCTACTCCTGGAGGTCTGCCCGAGAGCCCCGCGAAATACTCCTGCAGTGGCAACCTGGCTGGTGCGTGCCAGGTTATTGCAGTCCGGCACGTAGGCGCATATATATCCGTGTGGGATCTCCTTGGGTGGCTCCAACAGAATTGGTAATCCGGATCGCCTCCGACCTTGTAGAGACGACGTCTGCCGATCCGGCGGTTACGAGCTGCAGTGTGAGCGAGTTGCGGCAGTGCAGCGGTCTTTCCCTTGGTGGGTCCCTAAAGTGGGCCCCGCGGAGAATCTTGATGTTTCATGATCTCACGAACCACGCGAATCGCTACCGCTCGAACGTTTACCAAGCTCTCGTAATGGCGGTGAAGAATGAGCCACCATGTAGTTGACTTCTTGGCGTGAGCTCAGTGCGGTCTTCACGGAAGGACAGATCTACCTCATCGAGAGCACCCTCGGGAGAGAATCCTCTCCATTTGATGCCATGGGTACGGGTCCTCTCGAAAGAGCCGATGAGGTCGGCTTCGAAGAGCACTCTGATCTCGTCCTACTTCGCCTTGTGCTCAGCAGGAAGCTCGTCGTACGTGGTGATGCATTCTCCATCGCAGCGTCGGATGTTGATGTAGCGTTGTTGAAGGTCCCAGGCGTGCGAAATGTGTTGCTGTCAAAACTCACCGGCGGGCAGCAACACGAAGAGCCGGAGGCTCCGGAGGCTATTGGTGGGCCACGGTCCCTCGGGCAACGGCCAAAAGCTTCCGCACGCACGCGTCTGTCTTGGTTCGAGGCGTGCCACGACCTATACCTGGTCGGGAAGGTGATGGATTGCTCGATTGGTTTCTGCATGGTAAACAAGTATCGTAAAATTCGAGCCGCGATCGGCTCCCGGTTTCCACAATAAATCGGCTTTGGTGATTATCCCCATGGTTACGCATTGGATCTATGATAACATGGGGTTTGCTTAATTACTACAAGCTAAATCGATCTCTGACGGTTTGGTGTTTTCACCACGCATAACGGAACGTCCACGTAGTTGAGCACGGTGAATCTGAAAAATAGTAGAAAACTGATCCTAGAGAAGGCCTAAAAACCAACATAACGTCAATTCCCGGAACGTCCCCTCTAAGATCGATAAACCATATCTTACGCATTACTGGATCGTTCAACCCGTTTGTAAGGCCTAATCACGTAGATATTAAACTAAACCTTGATGAACAAGGCACAACTATAACAGATCGAATCGACTAAGCAGAAATCAAGCAAGATGCCACCTTCACACCCGGGAAAAGGCGCAAAGACGGCGAGATAGCTAGAGGTAGCATAATTAAGCAATCATAGTAAAAAGTACCGATGCTAGCCCTAACAAATCTGTGATAAAGGTGTTACTCGCCATCAACAAGGCTTCAGTACGAGTAACACCGGATAACGCATAAGTAAATACTGCCTAGATCGCAAGATGCAATCTAGGCAGCATGGCACTACGAGAAAAACCCTAGAAACAAGGGGTGGCGATGCGCCGAGATGTGTTTGTTGTGAACGTGATTGTCCTCTTTTTTCGATAACCTTAGGTACATATTTATAGTCCGGAGACTCTCTACTTTTGGAATAACTCTACAACTCTATCTTTACCTAAACTGAAACGGAACCTAAACTGAAACAAAACCTACTATGATACAAGATACACGGGCAATTCAGCCCAAATCTACGCACTAGGCCGATCCAACAACACGTTGAATATATGTATCTTCTAAGCCCATCTTGATCACGGCCCATCTCCTTCGTAGGCCAAAATATGGCGATAACAAGTAGCAACAGCACATCTACAACCGAAGAGATTATTGTCGCTTTCCTTAGAAACTAGAGGCATGAACCCACTATCGAGCATAAATACCCCCTCTTGGAGTCACTAGCAACTACTTGGCCAAGATATCTACTAACAACGGAGAGCATACAAGATCACAAACAACACAGACATGATAGAATCATAAAGACAAAACCATTAATCAAACCAACATAATAATCTCAATATCCATCGGATCCCCGCAAACACAATATGCATGATTACAAATAGATTAGATCTTGATCATGAACGGAGATCACAAGATCTATACATGAAAGCACAAAGAGGAGATATAACCATCTAGCTACATGGACCCATAGTCCAAGGTGGAACTACTCACGCATCATACCGGAGAGAAGGCCTCCGGGATGATCTCCCCTCCGGCAGGGTGTCGTGAAGAACTTTAGACCCCCCCTCCCCCCCGATCTAGGGACGATGGTGGCAGCGGCTACAGACGGTTTCGTGGAGATTTGATCGGGTTCTTAGGGTTTCTGCATCAGGGGCTTTTTATAGGAGAAGGGGGAGGCCGAGGCGGCGGCTAGGGGCGCCAAACCCTATCCAGGCGTGGGGTGGGGCCCACCCGTGCCTGGGGTGGGTCTGGCCACCCTGGCCGGCCCCTCCGGCTCCCCTCTGGTCGTCTTGTTCTCCACGGAAAGTAATTGACTTTGATGTTTGTCCCGTCCAATTCCGATAATATATTTTTACTAACTTTTCTGAAACCAAAAATAGCAGAAAACAGGCATCTGACACTGTTGCAACTTGTTAATAGGTTAGTTCCAGAAAACATGTAAAAAGCACCTCAAAGTGTAGACAAGTAAAGAAAAGTAGATAATAAACAAGCATGGAGCATCAAAAATTATAGATACGTTTCCGACGTATCAAGCATCCCCAAGCTTAACTCCTGTTCGTTCTCGAGTAGGTAAGTGATAAAAAGAATAATTTTTTAGGTGACATGCACCCTCACAATAAATATCCAACCATTCGCAAGCATTGAAAGCTGGGATCAAAGAACTCTAAACATGTGCATAAAATATGGAGTTCTAACAATAGGACATAGTAACTATGCATGCAACATGGCAAGTTACAAACAAAGATCATGAATAACATGCATTGAAAAACATTTATTTGTTTCACATATAGAAAACATTGCATAGTGGCAATCAGCTTGTCCCTCATGGAGTAGCAATATAGATGCATAGGACACCTTCAAAGTTCACAAGGATGACTAGAAACAGATAGTACAAGAACAAGTAATATCACAATATGCATCAATTAATAAACTTTGGAACACTGTACACAGAATGAAAACTATGCTCTCTTAATGGTGCCTAAAGGTAGAAGGTGGATACTCAATAATGGTAGAAGAAAGACCTTTTATAAAGGAAGCAGTGATTACTGTCAAGCTTCGTGCACTAGCCAACGCAACCAAAAGTCCGAACTGATGGAAAGGACTAATGCAATTCACTTATACACTTCAACACCCCCTCTCACGTGTGACGGGGAGAAGTCAACACGTGCAACCGGAAGAAAGCGACGGCGCGCGAAACTCACGTATGACTCAAGAGGCCTATACGTGGACATAGAGGGGTCAACAGCAATTTTAGGATAAATTGAGAAAGCAAGGACTCGAACTCAAGACCTTAGGCTTTGATACCATGTCAATCTTCGTGCACTAGCCAACGCAACCAAAAGTCCGAACTGATGGAAAGGACTAATGCAATTCACTTATACACTTCAACGATTACAAAGTTTGAAAAAGAGCTTCCAAAAATTATGGTACTTGTTTGCTTTCAGCCCTTATTGCCTCTATCATAAGCATCTTGAAGTGGTTAAGGTTAAAGTGGCAAAGATGGAGTATATACTTGACGAAGTATAAGTTGGCAATCTCAAGTCCCTTGAATACAAGGGCAACACCTCATGCATACTCAACTTTGGGTCCAGGTAAGTTCTTGTCACTATAAGTATTTGCATATCATTGAGAACCGCCAACGGGGTACCCCTTGCACATGGTACAGGAGATTTCTCATAACCAAAATGACAAGGCAAGTAGACAATGAGCATCTCAGCAATCTTCTTATTTACCATGGGAATATAGTGCTTTTTTCTCTCTTTCCTCTTTTCTCAATGTGTCTCTTTTTTTAATAAGAAGAATGCTTCATAGATGTCACTATGGTGATGCTGCAAGTTTCCACCATGATTAGGCATGTCTTAGGCTAGCGGCCCAGACGTTTCTCTAACACAGGATACAAACTCCATGGACTTAAAAGTTCCCTCTTTATTTCACACCGGGGACATCCATAGACAAAAGAACATGATATCAACTGAGTACAAAGTACAAGTGCAATGTTGAAAACGTTCACCGTGACAGCATAGTTCTGCTAATTCCAACTTATAAGTGCAAGCATATACAACAGAGTTGTCACAATGGTTCAAGTTTATTAGGGGCAAAGAATATAAAGTGTGCCATCAAGTTCGTGAGGGCTTTAATCACTAAGTTTTCACATAACAAAATAGTTTTTAATTGGAAGATAGTTGAAAACAACAATATACTTGGAATGGTGTAACACACCTTGCATAGGAGTTTTTAGTGGACACTTTGAAATAACTTGGTTTCTTGGGAGTTGGAAACATGAGTATAACTTACTCATATAAGTGGAGGCTAGCAAAAGACTGAGAGTAAAAACCAACTAAGAGAGCATAATGGCCATAATCATGCAGTGCAACAAAGCATACTAATCAAAGAAAAGAGTGATACCACAAGTCAAGGACTAAATGATCATATAGTCTAATGGTGACTTGTCATAGTCATAACATGGTGTGAGCATGCGCCAAGTCAACCCAAGCAAAATATCAAAGGAGAATACCACAATACTATGCTCTTGCATGCTAAAACAACGCATAATTTCTTCAAGGCACACTAAGCAATCCCAGTTATTTGAAATAAGACATGCTACAACAATAATCACTAAGCATAATTTTAAAACAACACCTAGCATGTCATGCTAAAGTCTAAGTCACAGTCAATGCAAGCTCCTCTTGCACTTCAAGCAAGAACTTACTACTCCTTTTCAAACACCAAGCAAACTTATTTGCAAAACAACACAACGAGAATGGGGTCCAAACTACTTTAAGAAAACTAAACAAACTAAGTAAAGCAAACGAAAACTAAGACGCTCCAAGAACAACACAACTGTGCATGAAACAATAAAAACGAAGTGTCTAGACAGACCTGAGCTTTTTATTGATGAAGAAGGGGATGCCTTGGGCATCCCCAAGCTTTGACGCTTATACCTCTTGGATATTTCTTGGGGCCAAGGCATCCCCAAGCTTTGACGCTTATACCTCTTGGATATTTCTTGGGGTGACACCATGGTGGAATTCCCAAGATTGAGCTTTTGTCCATTCTTCATCTCATTACATCATTCTCTCTCTACACCTGGAATTTTTCCTTCATACAAAACTTCACACAATCTTCATTAGCAACATTAGTGTATTCAAAAGATATTAGACCTCTGGCAAAGCTTTGAAACAACAAGGCTTTTCACTAAAAACACAAGCTACTGTAGTAACTCCTTCAAAAAGCTCAGTTCACCTAAAGAGAACTCAAAAAGGAATCAATAAGAAGCAAATGCAAATAATGGCAGAAATCTGTCAAAACAGACCAGCAAATAGAAGCCGATTTTTTCGAACATCTTCTGGTGCTCAAATCAAAAAGTGTCGAACTAACGAAAGATAGCTAACATACTGAGGGATTTATTAGTAAATTTTCATCTCAATCCGAGTTATAGAGACTCCTCACGAATTTTTTGGTGGAGGAAATCATTTGACAAAACTCCCAAATCTTACTTCCCTCTCATTAGAGGTCATTCTTGGCACAAAAAGCAAATAAAAAGGATAATGAGAGGTCATTACATAAGTAATAACTTCTAATACTCAAGAAACTCTTGGGTTATCTCCCAACAAGTACTTTTCTTTAACGCCTTTAAGTTAGGCAGAAGAAGCAAAAAGAATCAAATATTTTCAAATGTAGAAGCATTAACATCAAATCTTGCTTTCAAAGGAGGAGCAAAAAGCAACTTCTCTCTCCTCATAGGGAAGTGTTCAATACCTTTCTTGAATAGAAAATGATATTTTAATTGTGACTTCTTTCATATCAATGATGGCACCAACTGTTCTAAGAAAAGGTCTTCCTAAAGTGATAGGACAAGAAGCATTGTATTTAACATCCAAAACATAGAAATCAACAGAGACATAAACATTGTTAACCATAATGAGAACATCATTAACACTCACCATGAGTTTCTTCTTAGCATTAGCATTGAGTGGGACATCCAAATAATAATCTTCTAATGGTGGCAAATCAAGCATTTCATAAATCTTTCTGGCAATAATAGAGACACTAGAACCAAGATCACATGAAGCTTTGAGATTAAAGTCATTCACTTGCATATTAATAATGGGTTCCCAACTATCTTCTACTTTCCTAGGAATAGAAGCTTTGTGTTTTAGCTTCTCTTCCTTAATCTTAACAAGAGCATCTATAATGTGTTTAGTGAAAGTAACATGCATTCACTAGCATCAGGACTTCTAGCAAGCTTTTGCAAAAACATAATCACTTCAGAAATATTGCAACCATCAATATCAAAGTCAAACTTAGCATCACTAGTAGTAGGCATAGTAGTAGGAGTAATAGAGCATACTTGTGGTTTAGTGGTGATGGTGCACACACTATTGTTTCTATCAATTTCAGCTTTCCTTTCCCACTTAGAATGAAGTTGAGATAACAGCCTAACATTTTCATTAATAGTAACCTGTATGGCATGAGCAGTAGCAAAGGTGTTTTCCATAGTTTCAGGTTTAGCAGCCATTTTATTAGACAAGGAAGTTTGAGCTTCAGACAAAGAGGATATATTTTTCTCAATAGTTAAAAGCTTTTCCTCTATAGTCTTATTGAAAGTGGTTTATTTACTAATAAAGTCCTTGAGCATGAATTCAAGTTCAAAGGGGACACTTCTAGCATTATTATAAGAGCTTCCATAGGAGTTGCCATTATTAGGAGGATAAGGCCTATAATTGTTGCTACCAAAATTATTCCTGTAGGAATTGTTGTTGAAATTGTTGTTTCTAATGAAGTTCACATCAACTTGCTCTTCTTGAGCAACAAAAGAGGCTAAGGGAACACTATTAGGATCTAGAGGATCTTTCCCATTAACAAGCATATCCATAATAACATCAATCTTTTCACTCAAAGAGGAAGTTTCCTCAACAGAATTACCTTCTTACCATGTGGAGCTCTCTCAACATGCCATTCAGAGTAGTTAACCATCATATTATTAAGGAGCCTTGTTGCAGCACCCAAAGTGAGGCCCATAAAGGTACCTCCACTAGCAGAATCCAACAGATTTCTTGAGGAGAAGTTCAAACCTGCATAAAAAGTCTGGATAATCATCCAAGCAGTGAGTCCATGAGTAGGAAAATTTTTAACCAAAGATTTCATTCTTTCCCAAGTAGGAGCAACATGTTCACTATCAATTTGTTTAAATTTCATAATGTCACTTCTCATAGATATAATCTTAGCAGGAGGATAGTACTTTCCAATAAAATCATCTTTGCACTTTGTTCAAGAATCAATACTATTTTTAGGCAAAGAAAGCAACCATTCTTTAGCTTTTCCTCTCAAGGAGAAAGGAAAAAAGCTTGAGATTAATAATATCTCCATCTACATCCTTATACTTTTGCATCTCACAAAGTTCAACAAAGCTATTGAGATGAGCAGCAGGATCATCGAACCAGACTTAAAATTGCTCTCTCATCACAAGATTCAACAAAGCAGGCTTAATTTCATAAAAGGTAGCATCAGGAGAAGGTGGAGCAATAGGAGTGCTTAGGAAATCATTGTTGTTGGTGCTAGTGAAGTCACACAACTTGGTGTTCTCAGCAGAGTTCATTTTGGCAAAGGTGGGCAAGCCAAAAACAGCAGCAGAAGCTAGAGGGGGAACTAATTTTTTGTGTTTTTGAATAAAGAAAGCAAACCAAACTAGACTAATTTTTTTGGGTTTTTTGGAAAGAGGCAAACAAAACCAAGCAAAAGAAACAAAGCAAACTAAAAACAAAGTAGAGACCGAGGTTATCGAACCAGAAGGAGGAAGAAAACGTCACATAGGTGTTGCAAGCAACGCGGAGACCTGCACAACACAAACTCAATACTTTGCCCCAACAAATCAGTGAGGTTGTCAAGATCACCGGTTTGCTGTAACAAAGGATTAAACGTATGGAGTGGAAGGTAATGGTTTACAGCAAGTAAACAAGTAACAGTGGAAGATTTATCAATGGTAAAGATTGGACCGGGGTCCATAGTTCACTAGAGGTGCTCTCCTTAGATAAACAACATGGCATGAAGGGTAAATAAATTACAGCAGGGCAATTGACAGGAACTGAGCAAGGCATAACAATACAATTACCAGTCAGGAAAATCCTATGAGAATCGTTTGGGCAATACAACAAGATACATAGACCGCCATCCAACTGCATCTATGACTAGAAGTCCACCTTCAGGTTATCATCCGAACCCCCTCTAGTATTAAGTTGCAAGCAACAGACAACTGCTTTAAGCAAAGTGTGTAAGGTAAACAGTCCACATATTCCATGAACAAGAGACCGTTGTTTTCTCCTTATTAGCAACAACACATCTACAACCGAAGAGATTATTGTCACTTCCCTTGGAAAGTAGAGGCATGAACCCACTATCGAGTATAAATAGCCCCTCTTGGAGTCACTAGCAACTACTTGTCCAAGATAGCTACTAACAACGAAGAGCATGCAAGATCACAAACAACACAGACATGATAGAATCATAAAGACAAAACCATTAATCAAACCAACATAATGTAGCACCCCGAAAACCAATACTAGAAAATCGCTTGTTGTTTATTATTTTGTGCATCATCATGACATCATGCATCATCCTGCATTCATAACACCTTTGGTCATATATTTAATCTTGCATTTGGTTCTTCATAATTTATTTTGGTTCGTCCTCTACCTCTTCTATAGTTGGTGCCATATGTTTTGGAACCATAATGTCTTTTAGATTTGGTATTTTGAAAATTCTAATTTGATAGCATGCCCAAATTGAGTTGGGGGTATCATATCTTAATTCTATATATTTGATTTTATCTATATCTATCATCATGTGCCCATCTTCGTCTCATTTATATCCCTTCTATCCTACATGCTTGGGCAGGTCTTCTCTCTCTAGTCTATCTTTTTGCCAACATGGTCGCCTAGTTCTATTCCACCTCTCTTCTTATCCTACCTATGGATCTACCATATCTTCTTGTGATTCCTTTTAACCATAAGCCACAGGCCACCTTTTTATTGTCACATATTCTCATATGCTATTTTCCTTCTACGCTCTTTTTTCCACCTAAACTATGCCACATGTCCTACATAATGCCATGTCATTTTATTACTCTTACCACATACTCCCTTTCCACCATATAAAATCATGCCTATTATATTTCCTACACCCCATATTTTTTTCCATCTATTTAATCTATGCCATAATATTCCCCCCCCACCTTGTCTCCATTGAAATATTTCTTTTTCCTCTTACCCCTTATTATAAAGCTCCCCAAATAATTTTTAACATAGAAATAAAAGTTTGTGTACAATCTTCCGCTGCCTCTTTGCTTGTTTATCTCCCTCCTAAACTTTAAATAAAATAAAATAAAATCAAATAGCATGTTTATAATCTTTTTCAAGCAGCAACCTGTCTGAATCCCCTCTGTATTTTTCTTTCCCTGTCTAAAAATCAAAACTAAACCGAAACCTGAACCCTTCTGAAACTGAACCAGCGCCCCCTGTGCTTCTTCTCCGTACGGACGCACACCCCTCTCAGCGACCCCTGCCAGCAGAGCAAGCCGCAGTCTCTTCTCCCCTTATCCGTCCCCAACAACCATAGACTAAACCCTAACCTAGCCCCTGCAGTGCCGCCGCCACCCCTTTTACTCCTACCTCGCTTTGTTCTGTCCAATTCGAGGTAGTCTGAAGCTTCAACATCTACCAAGAGCCACCGCCATATTCTTCCACTGGCGAAGCTGAGACCAGGCTTAGGAAATGATGCGTCTCCCCCATCCTTTTTGCTGCAGAACCGGGGCCAGAGCCATCTCGAGTCGTCGCCGCCATCAAGTTCTTCCTCCCGGAGCACGTCCGCTTCCATCTTCAACCTCTGCATCTGTGCGCATCGACATCCTCCACTTCGCTGCAACCATCCGACTCTCCCCCGCCCTTGCCAAGGTCGTCCTGGACCTCAAGGTGAGGCCCCCATCCTATTCCCCTGTTTACCCATCGTCGTACTACGCTAGAAGCTCCGCATCTGCTGGTGCCCGCCTCGCCTCTGTGGCTAACCTTGCCAAGTTTCAGAATAGCAGTGGAGATGTTGTTCGCTTCAGTTCTCGTCAATTAGAACCCCGTCAGGTTTGGTCAAATGACCCGCGCCATCTGGTTGTTCACCAATAGCATCGTAGCCCAGTGGTTACTTGCTTGAAATCTGATGGGAGATCCCTGGTTGTACTCCCATATCCTCGTTAAATCCTGTTGTATTTTTGCCTCTGTCAACTCTGAACCCAAATTCAGTTAAGACAGTTAACCACAGCTCCTTGTGTAGTTCAACAGCTGATCCACAGCTTAATGGTTAGCCCTTTATTTTGCCATCCTAGAAGACGCAAGCTCAAATCCCAGCTTAGGCAGTGTTTATTCCATAGCTTTTAATACTTGTCTTCAATCTTTCTTTTGCCACCTAATTATTCTATATTATGAGTTCCATAGCTCCAAATGAAATATGTTATATATAAAACTTTATCAGAAAATTTCAATGAACCTGTTCGTGCCATGTATGATCCTGTTTACATATTGAATCATGATATTTAGGTGTAATTTAGCATAACAACGAATATTAACATATGAGTATTTGGAAAATGCTAAATATAATTTCCCGACTTTGTTTAAATTAAAGTAGCTCCTCCATGAATTTCTTTTCATGCTTTCTCCACCTTTATTCTTGATGGGTAGATAAATAACTAGAATTTTTAATTAATTGTCAGGACCTCGGTTTTCGCATAATATTTTTTAGCTTCATCGCAACTTCGCCATGTCATATATCATTCATGCATCATGCTCGATCTTCTGTCATAGTATTAAATAGTGTATCCGGTGTTTCTTCTAGTACTTTGCTTCTTCACGGATTAGGCCGATGAGTTGATGCGAGTGTCGACCCGATCTTCGGATGAACCTTCAACAATGTTTTCAGGCGAGTATTCTCCCCCTTTCTACCTATTTTATATTTCTAGTCTTTATTTCCTCATGTTGATCTATTGCTATCTGTGTTGTGATGCTCTAGTTTTCGTCCCCGTGATATCCCTATTGCCTTGGACACATCCTATTACCTGTTACTTGGTAGATAGTTGGACTTGCGTGTCGTAGTCGCTTGCTCAAGTGTTGTTGCGTGTCGTCAAGTACCACGGTTGTTGGAAGAATGCCATATGCTTTATGTTGGATATGATCATGGATTTAATTACTGTTTAATAACTAAAATTGAAAGTAGGTAAATGCAGAGGCACCGGTGGGTAATAGACAATATTTGGTTTTAACCTCACTTGGTGTCCTAGGACTCAAGTTCTTGATACTGTTAGAGATCGAGCGCTAACCACAAGTGGGGTGTGTGGGCACCCCCATCGATTTAGTACCTGATTTCAATGTACTGTACCGGGGGCCACAAAGTAGTTTGGGGCTTTATTACTATCTTGTACTTATGTCATGCGTTCTTTGCTTTATTTACGATCGGCGTGGGAGCTCAGATCGTTAGGAACCGTGATACGTTTTTTACCAGACGACAAGCCTACCACACTTTCGGGTTCCGATCGTTTATAGCCGTCGACACAAACCACAGGTCCGTCTCGAGACCGCCGACTTACATCTGGTAGCTTAGCGGGTGGCCCCGTGCTTGCTTTGGTCAGGAAACGTCGTGTCCAAAACCCCGTCGACATACCGTTGGGTGTATGTTTTGTGATCTTGTACCTACGATCGATAACAAGGGTGTAGGTGCGGAAACTTTGGTGCACCTAGGGGTTAAATCTTTTCGAGAAGCCGTGTCCGTGGTTATGGACGACTTGGAGCACGCTTCTCGATCATAGACAACTATAACTAAAGTTTATCGTTATAAATTAACTTGTATTCGATATGACTAGTAATCGACTTCACCGCAATGTAATGGCTAAATAAAATACCAACAACACGGGTTTGGAATATCTCATGCTAATTGTCGACTAGTAAGTGTTGCAACTACAATGGAATGTTTAACTAAAAGTGCCCATCGCTTATTATATCGGATGACTATCTATACCGACTAGTAATTGCCGCAACGATAATCGAATAAATAAAAGCGCCAGCGGTGAGTTCCTCGATTGACTTCATTTGGTCTCGAGGGGGAAACACTAGGATGGGTATGTTTGTGGTAGTATCAGGTTGGTTCCGAATAGGTCTTTCTTACCCCTCTCTGATAGCCGCTATTTGTATCGAGTCTCTATAGGTTGTTTAGTGCATGACTGCCGCTTGATCCACCATACCTATGTAGGCGAGGACCGAATTCTAGTCTCGCTAATCGCCTCAAGATCGACCGCCCTTTTCCTTTGCCCTTTGCTCACCCTTTTGTTTTTAGCGGTTTTGAGATCGACGTCGTTAGCGGGGTTACCTTCCGGCTTGGCTGGCGGGGTTATGGACTCCATTGGTTATTCTTCGGGCTCTTAGCTCAATTTGCATCTTGTCCGCACTGGACGCCGATCGCTTTTCCGGTGATTTGGATCTTTGTATTGTATATCTGTATTCTTGACTCATTGAGTCGCTGTTATATATATATATATGTTTTGTGGGTTCCATCGAGGACTATTGTGTAATGATATTACTTCGTTTTCCACCCGCACGCAAGTGCCTGGTGGGCACCTTTGAATCGTTTCTATGCGGGTTTGGCAGGAAGCGCTAAAACTTGCATATGGTCGATTCTGAGGGTGTTACACATAATAATCTCAATATCCATCGGATCCCCGCAAACACAACATGCATGATTACAAATAGATTAGATCTTGATCATGAACTGAGCTCATAAGATCTATACATGAAAGCACAAAGGAGGAGATACAACCATCTAGCTACTACATGGACCCATAGTCCAAGGTGGAACTACTCACGCATCATACCGGAGAGAAGCCCTCCGGGATGATATCCCTTCTAGCAGGGTGCCGGGAAGAACTTCAGATCCCCCCGATGTAGGGACGATGGTGGTGGCGGCTACAGATGGTTTCGTGGAGATTTGATCGGGTTCTTAGAGTTTCTGCATCGGGGGCTTTTTATAGGCGAAGGGGGAGGCCGAGGCGGCGGCCAGGGGCGCCAAACCCTAGCCAGGCGCCGGGTGGGGCCCACGCCACTGGGTGGGTCTGCACGCCTGGCGGCTCCCTCCGCCCGCCTGGTCTTCTTGTTCCCCACAGAAAGTAATTGATTTTGACGTTTGTCCCATCAAATTTCGAGAATATTTTTTTAGTAACTTTTCTAAAACCAAAAAACGGCAGAAAACAGGCATCTGGCACTGTTGCAACTTGTTAATAGGTTAGTACCAGAAAACATGTAAAAAACACCACAAAGTGTAGACAAGTAAAGCAAAGTAGATACTAAACAAGCATGGAGCATAAAAAAATTATAGATACGTTTTCGACGTATCAGTCTGCTAGTGATTGTGTGCAGTCATCACATACATACCATACTACTCTTGTATGAGGTGCTAGGACTCATTTGATAGTTATGGTCAGCATCCTTGAACCGGAGCTTTTGTCACATGGTTCTGCACCCTTCACCTTACTGGCAGTTCTCTTGGACAATGTGAAAATTGCAGCTTTGAGTTGTGAGTACTTGGGTGTCAAAACTGATGTTTGCATCAGTTCATATGGTTATTTCCTGGTTGTGCGCTTGTTGTATGCCAGGAGTTCGCGGTACAACACTCAATTGATTGCTACATTCCACAAGAATCTGTTGCTGGGCTAGTTAATACTATGGATTCGCACCTATCGGATTTCCCTTGCAAAGCAGCTATATTAGTTTGTTTGTCTTATTCCCAAGAGCCTGACCATTACTTCTGTAGTTCTCGACCGAAGGAATCACTGATTCTGAATTCATTGAGCTATCTTTTGAAATGGACCCAGTCTGGCACAATCTCTAACGATGGCTTCTCAAGATTGGCCAATGTACAAGAAATCTTATCTCAGGTTTTTATGGATGATTCCTTTCGTCAGTGCCGGACCTGCAAATGACTATCCTATCTTGCTGCTAAGAGTAATACTTCTGATGTGATGCTCGAGCTGCAGCTGACTAGTGTGGAAAATTATATGTGTGTTTGCATAAGCTACAACTGGCTGGAAGTGGTATAGAAGGTACTGCTCCTTGCAGAGTATTTATCAACATGCATTGACAGTTTCAGGGTGATGAGGAAATGCGTGTGTACCCTGTGTACTGTCCAGGCTTTTCTGGTACATGTGAATGTTCTGTCTGGGAGGGAAAAATGGTGCTCAACAAGTGGGTTCCTTATATGATGAAGTTTCCCATTTATATGAGTCCCCATGGGATCAAAGCTGGAAATATCTGGGTTGTGGAACAAGTGAGAGAGGGAATGCATCCGTTTTCTTTCAAATCCAATGAGGAAAGTTTTACCATCTTGGATACCTCACGCAGTGCTTCCGAACAAGGTCTCTTTTTGCCTTGGCAAGGTGAGACGCTTGTTACTTGGTTATGTGCTCCGTGGGATCCTGGTGGCTGCATTCTTCAAGTAGCTGATGATAGCGTCTTGAGGGCAAGCCGTATGTTAATGAGGGGAGAGTGTCATGAACCGTATGCACTGATGCATTGGGTCGCATGGGCCAATGTGAGGAGGGGGCTATAGGTCCAAGGCCCATGGATAGAACGGAGCAAGCAACGTCTATACTTGAAAGGGATCGAGACGAACAGAGGCGGTGTCGAAGAACTGGAACCTGGACGGCGAACCCTAGCAAGGGCGAAGACTACTCTTTCTTCCTCCCTGAACTCTATCTGCATTGTATCCCAGGATCTCCTACTAGATCCAAGTACCTAGAACTACCACCAAATCCTATAATATTTTGTGTACTTGTTGCCATATCAACTAGGATCGTAACATGTTATTTATCTTAAGAAGAGGAATCAGAAGATAACTTTGTGTGTATGGTACCGAAAGGGCTTTTATATATACCTGCAAAAAAAAGCTTTGGCATATGCATTTAAAATTTTCAGAAACGAAAGTTTGTGGATAATGAATTCTAGGCAGCAGTTCACTCATCAGGATCATCATTTACCAAGGTGTGAGTTTTTCAGTGTATATGATTTTTCAAGTTATTGGAATGTTCCACGAATATACTGTTCCCAATTGCAGTAGAAGGTAGGCCGCTAATGCGTAGTAACGATTAATGATCGTGTCTACTAGTTGAGACATAAGAGTAACTCTCATGGAAGCTTGCAGAAGTACTTTAAGTTGCTTAGGTCATTCTATTGGAATTGGTTGGATTAATGCTACTACACTGCTTTTCCAATTAGAACTTCAGCAACCCAAGTACTGTTCTTCGCGACGCCACCTGATAACTCACATTCCAGGTACACATTGAGAATTTAAGCAACACCTCCGTCCCACCGCAACATCTTCCTGGCCAGCCACACATTGAGTTTCACACATGGTGCATGCTCTTCCCATGGAGCTGGGAGAGGCCGGAGATGGGAATCAAGTGGTCCGCCATTGCGTTGGGCGCTAGATATGACGGTTGCTTGAATCGTGAATATTTTATTCACTAGATATTTTATCTTGGTGTTGCAAAACAGCCACCTTACTGACGGGTAAACTATCAAATCCAGTGTGGAACCAAATCCCAATGTATCCTAATCCTAACTTATCTTTCGTCCTTCTCAAAAAAAACTTATCCCTCATTACTCGACAACACTGCCACCCTAGGTTTATGACATTCTAGTTCAGGTCTCATCTTGCTCTTCAAAATATAAGACCGACTATTTTCCCGACCCTTCGTTGGGCCTTAGACAAGAAGAGTGATGTGTTTGTTCCAATATTGTGCTCTTAAATAAGAACATTCATGTGTATGTTTGATTGGTGCAACAACCATGCCATTCCACAACCACAACCATGTGCACCAACATCATCACTTTGGTGCACGTAAGCATTATGGTCTACAGTAATAAGCTATATATAGCAACACACATAATATATATATATATCCTTAGTATTTGAACTTCAAGATCACGATAACTGCCGATTATGGAGTCCTCCGTAGAGAAGTAGATCCCATCGTAGCTCTAAAATAAATTAGCGAATATTCTTAGGATGAAGCTTATTTCAGAGAGTTGTTACGGACACCTGAATTAACTTCAATACTGAGCAATTATGTCTTCACGGGAATTTGACAGGGAACTGAGCAATTATTCATAAACTGAACCAGGACCTGAACCATGATGTGTTCTGAACTAAGCCACGACGCATGACCATTGTTTGGAAGAACAAATACATAAAGTGCCGCTAAAGGGGAAATCCCTTTTGCAAAATGATTAGACAGGCAAGTCAGCCTGAGCTCGGAAATATATTTTTGGCTCAGGTCTTCGCTGTCCATATGCAAGACTAAAACTGGGATAAACTGGGATAAACTTTGGCCCCAGAGGAATACAACTTTGTCTATTCCTAACAGGCCCATCAACTCGGTGCTGACATAAACTGGGATCCCGTGTATAACAAGTGGCCCAAGTGTGGTCATCCTTGTTACAGTAAGAGCAGTGACGAAGAGAACCACGGCAACCCTGACCACGAGCCTGCTGGTGCTGACTCTGGCCCTGAAGCTGCTGATGCTGACTCTGACCCTGAAACTGCTGCTGCTGACTCTGACCCTGACCTGGAGGAGTGGGTAGTATCGGCGGCGGCACAGAGGACCGTGGCTGAGTCAAGGGAGCAGACGGCATAGGAGGACCACGAGTAGCAAGCACAGATGGAACCGCAAGAAGACCAGCACCACGGGGACGGGTCTCCTCAGCCCGAAGCTCAGACAACACCTCAGAAAGCGGAACACGACCACGAGCATTCAACTGATCACGCCGGGGCTCAAACTCCTGGCGAAGCTGAGACAGAAATTCATAGATGCGGTGAAACTCCAAATCCGAGCGCACAATCCGGCAGCACAAGCATGTGCCACAAACAGTAGTACGAAGAGAATCAAGGTGACGCCAGATAGCAGCACTCTCAGTATAGAACTCATTAATAGTGGAATCACACTGCTGGAGAGCATGCTCCTGGCGAACCACAGACAGGTAAAGAGCATCCCCAGACGGCTGATAGCACTGACGAAGATGGGCCCACTGAGCGGCAACAGTAGGGAGACTCATGAACTCAGCAGCATACTGGGGCAAAACACTAGAGGTGAGAACAGCAGCAGCATGAGCATCCTCATCAACCCACTGAGTGTAAGCAGTCAGAGCGTGTCGATAGGCTCGAGATCAGAAGAGTACTGCTTGAACTTCAGATCATAAGCAGCAACAACACTATCATCAGCACTTTGAGCAGCATCCTTGGCCTCCTGAGAAGCATCAGCACCGAGAACAATCGGTGTTGGCGGAAGAGGAGCCACAGGAGCAGGGGGCACGGCGTACAAGAGACCTCGCTGGAGAGAACACCCCAAAGACAGAGACCGCGCATGTGAACACGCATAAAGGCAGCGAAATCAGGATAATTCCCGCCATCGAAGATCACCGGGCAGCGAGAAATCGCAACATAACCCGATGAAGAAGACATCTCTCTCTCTCTCTCTCTCTCTCTCTCTCTCTATATATATATATATATATATCTTTTTTGCACAGATCAGATCAGATATGTATCTGATCGGCGCTGACGCAAGCAGACGACTGCAGGACGACGATGCAGAGGACGGTGGGCCACACACCCTGGCGCTGATGCAGAGGACGGCGGGCCCGGCCAGTCAGTGACAGCGGGAGCCAGTGGGTAGATGAAGAGGAGGTCAATCACGTTTGGAGGTGGAGTGTAGGTGCAAGGACGGTGCAAGGACGGCGAGTGTATGTGCATGCAGGATGGAGGACAGCCACGCGTGATGGAGGACGACCACGCGTGAGATGCACCTCACGTGGGAGGAGAGGACGGACAGGGCGGGGCCCGATCGGCAGCAGGTGGGTGCAGATTTCGCGAGTAGCAGACGATTGGATCAGTACCAGACGATTTCACGAGTAGCAGATCTAGGCGGCGGCGACGCAAACGGCCAGAACGGGAACCGGCGGTGGCCGGGGTGAGCTGACGGCGACAACGATTACAAGCAGAGGACCGGTGGGTACGGGAACCCTAAAACCGGCTCTGATACCATGTTAGGAATAGACAAAGTTTTATTCCTCTAGGGCCAAAGGCCACAATATATAGTACAGGTACAGGGCAAATATGCAGGAAGCCCCCTAACATATGGGGGAAATACAATATACAGATATATACATCTAAGAGGGCCGACTATCCAACCTAGTGTAGAACCAAATCCCAACGTTTCCTAATCCTAACTTATCCCTCATCCTTCTTGAAAAAACAATATCCCTCCTTGCTCGACAACATTGGCACTGTAGGTCTATGACATCCTAGTGCAGGTCACATCTTGCTCTTCAAAATATAAGACAGACTATTTTCCCGACGCTTCATTCGGCTGTAGACAAGGAGAGTCATGCTTTGTTCCAATGGTGTGCTCTTAAATAAGAAGATTCATGTGTATGTTTGATTGGTGCAACAACCATGTCAGTCCACAATCACAACCATCTACATCAACATCATCACTTTTGTGCCGCGTAAGCATTATGGTGTACAGTAATAAGTTATATATATATAGCAATTAACTTTATCAAACGCTTCTCAAAAGTCAATCTTGAATAGAACTCCGTTTAATTTCTTGGAGTCTAATCCGTGAATTGTTTCATGCAGAATTACTACACTATCTAGAATGTTTCTTCCTTGCATTAATGCAGTTTGAGATGGACGAACAACATGATCAGCCACTGAATTTAGTCTAATCATGGCAACTTTTGTGAATACTTTAGCTAACGTTAAGGAGACGGATTGGACGATATCATTGTATTCGTTCTGCATCATTAACCTTAAGTAATAAAATAATGTTGCGCAATCTCCGCATTCGATTGGCTTTTGAGCTTAATTTCTTGTGTAAGTAAAGGCCTGAATTTCACAGAATCCCTCTAAGTCATTAATGATAGATGAGAGGCGCATTTTTTATTTTTTAGGATTTCATCTGTATTCCTAGCCCAACTTCGAAGGAATTTTCACAGAGCACATATTTTATTATTCCATCGTTGTATAGGTGTTTGACCACACAAAGGTTTTTTCCAAATGGCCTTCACCATTTCATGGAAGCCATCACGAAGCAATCAACCATGTTCGAATTTAAACTCATGCTTAGATTTTAGTGACAGCAGCCCAAAAAAAAAGGAAGCGTGATCCGACAAAGCCTCAATAAGATCTAGAGCACGAACGGTTATCATAGGAAAATTTTCTTTCCACTCGGTATCCATAGGTACTCTATCTAGTTTTTCGTATGTCGGCTCTGAAATAGCTCAAGTAAATTGTCTTCCTAACATAGTAATTTCTCTTAAATCTAAGTTGTCGGTAACATCTTTAAACAAGAAAGGCCTATGTTCATAAAAACGCCCCCGGCTTTTTTCATGAGTAAATCTTAGCAAATTGAAACCTCCACCTATAAAGATATGATACGGATTGTCTTGTGCTAGTCTTATTCTACGAGAGAATGTTGAGATCACATTCTTATTTGAGTGTTTGATCTGGTTGATGATGAGTGATCGACCCTGAACCACAGCAGACATTATTAATTACTGATTTGGCAGCATACACACACAAGCTCAATAATCAAGCACTCAAAATGCGCGTCTCTTTCGAAGCTGTGTTGGACACAAGCTCACTATTATGACGTATAGCGTGTGTCTATATTGTTCCAAAACAACATACTCAAAGGTGTGAAATTGGGGGAAGAATGTGACGGGCTTGTCCCACACTTCCTGTCTATCAATCAGCAGCAGGCGAGGCCTATATATCTCTAGAGGGTGTTATAGCATTAATTACTTTATTGTGGGGTATCACTCTATCGATCAGGGCACCCTGTTGCCATCATTGTCACCCTGTTGCCATCATTGTGCCGTACTGTTGCCATCATTGTCACCCTGCACGAGTTTTACAAAACGAAGCATACTATATTTTTTGGCAAAGATTCAATACATTTAAGTGTATCAGTATTTGCATCCTCTCCGCGCAAGTTATATCAATTCTTCATGGGAATTTGACAGGAAATTTAGCATAATTCATAAATTGAACCATGATCTGAACCATGATGTTTTCCGAAATAAGCCACGACCTGAACCATTGTGAGAAAGGATGACCTTAAGGCTATCGTCAACTTCTTGTCAAAGACATCATAATAACTGGGCGATGTATACTCTTTCAGCCAACAATATTTCTTGTGTTATTTCTCTTGAGAAGAGGAATCAGAAGATAACTTTGTGTGTATGGTACTGAAAGAGCTTTTACACATACCCGCAAAAAAAAGAGCTTTGGCATATGCATTTAAAATTCTCAGGAATGAAAGTTTGTGGATAATTAATTCTAGGCAACAGTTCACTCATCAGGATCATCATTTACCAAGGTGTGAGTTTTTCAGTGTATATGATTTTTCAAGTTATTGGAATGTTCCACGAATATGTTCCCAATTGCAGTAGAAGGTCGGCCGCTAATGCCTAGTAACAATCAAAGATCATGTCTACTAGTTGAGACATAAGAGTAACTCCCATGGAAGCTTGCACAAGTACTCTAAGTTGCTTAGATCATTCTATTTGGAATTGGTTGGATTGATGCTACTACACTGTTTTTCCAATTAGATCTTCAGCGGCCCAAGTATTCTTCGCGACAGTACCTGATAACTCACATTCCAGGTACACATCGAGAATTTCAGCAACCACGCCATCCCACCGCAACATCTTCCTGGCCAGCCACACGTTGAGTTTTACACATGGTGCATGCTCTTCCCATGGAGCTGGGAGAGGCCGGAGATGGGAATCAAGTGGTCTGCCACTGTGTTGGGCGCTAGATACGACGGTTGCTTGAATTGTGAATATTCTATTCACTAGATATTTTATCTTCGTGTTGCAAAGCAGCCACCTTATTGACAGGTAAACTATCGAATCCAGTGTGGAACCAAATCTTAATGTTATCTAATCCTAACTTATCTCTCGTCCTTTTCAAAAAAAAGTATCCCTCATTACTCGACAACATATCCTAGTGCATGTCTCATCTTGCTCTTCAAAATATAAGTCCGAATGTTTTGCTTACGCTTTGTTGGGCCTTAGAGAAGGAGAGTGATGCTTTTGTTTCAATGTTGTGCTCTTAAATAAGAAGATTCATGTGTATGTTTGATTGGTGCAACAACCATGGCATTCCACAACCACAACCATGTGCACCAACATCATCACTTTGGTGCCATGTAAGCATTATGGTCTACAGTAATAAGCTATACTAGAAAATATGGCGCGACAACATGCCGTGCCCATGATTGGACAATGGGATTGAATAATCGGTTGAAAGTATTGCTGAAGATCATGCTATATGTAGTGTACTATTGTTGTTTGAAGAAGTTATCGTAGAAGACATTGGTACTATTTTTCCCGAGAGGAAGAGGCTGCGCGTATGATGAATTCAATGTCAAAAAATGCAAAAGGCAAAATATTGAATTACTACCGGCGAGTTAGGCCAAAAAATGACTACGGCAAGGTATTTCCTTTATGAAAATTGTGAATCTGAAAGCGTGGCTAAAAGTTATTGCCATAGAATAGGAAAGGAACATAAAAGAATTACTGCAGATAAAATATGGTTATAGAATTATTCACCGTTGAGTAGTTATCTTGGGATATCTACTGGCGGGAAAAACGGCCAAAATGTTGTCTTGGAAAAATTACCACCGAGTAATGAAAAAGGGAGTTAAGAATGTTTTCGTAAACTTAGGTTAATGACCGTCGAAAAATGACGGACGGGAAGGTGTGTCGAATTGTGACTCGGAAAGCGTGACTAAAGGTTATTGCCATGGAATAGGGAAGGAACATAAAAATTTTATTGCAAATGAAATATGGTTATAGAATTATTTATTGTTGAGGGAAAAACGCCCAAATGTTATGTTGGAAAAATTACCACTGAGTAATTAAAAAGGGAGCTAAGAATGTTGTCGTAAACTTAGGGTAATGACCGTCAGAAAATGACGGATAGGAAGATGCGTCAAAGAATTACCGTGGCGTAGTTAAAAAAGGGATGTAAAATACCGTAGTAAACGTAGTTAATTACCATCATAAAATTATTGAAAAAAGTTGTTTAAAAAGTTACCGTCAAGTATTTTAATAATGAGTGAAGAAAATACCGCAGTAGACTACAGCCGTAAGAATTACTATACACTTAGGGCTTGTTTGATTTGTAGGATTTTCATAGGATTCTCATAGGATTGAGTTCCTATGGTTTTTTTCCTTCCACCATCGTTTGATTCATAGGAATAGAACCCATGGGATTATTTCCTATGGAACTTTGCCTAGTCTATTTCATAGGAAAATTTCCATTAGGTCTAAGCTCTTGGAAAAATTCCTATGGCTAGCTTTGTGAGTAAGGCTACTTATTTGACCACTCAAACTTCAACCAAATTCCTGTGGCTTTCCTACATTGCCATCAAACACCCTCTTATGCCAATTCCCATGGTTCTCATTTTCATAGGGTTCAATGGGACATGCCACACCAATCCTTCATTTTTCCTATCCCTCTATTTTTCCTACCCTGTGAATCAAATAAGCCCTTAAAGAGTTACTAAAGGATAACTATCACCCGAAAAACGCGTCGAAAAGTTATGTCGGAAGTACCGCCAGAAAATTACAGCAGAAAAGAGTCCAAAAAATTATAGTTGAAAAGTGTAGAAAGGGAAATATGAGGGAAAAAATTGCACCGTAGCAAGCCGACTGCTGATTGAAAGAAATTGTCTGTCTACAGTACAACGTAGGTGGCTTATGAAGGAGCTGAGAAACCCACCATCTTTAATATATAGTACTTAATAAATAAAATTACTGATCATGATATAATTTATGTAAATTGCGGCCGAAAAGTTGTGTCAGATAATTACTCTCAAATAGTAAAGAATAATGTTGAAAACTATGACCATAAAATTACACACACTTGAAGATTTACCGATGGATGATTATGGTCGGAAAATTACATGCGGAAAGTTTGGTCCATTCTCGATATAAAAATATAAATGTGAAAAAACACTAACCATCGGCTAAAAGCTACATCCCGATAGTTATGTCAAAAAATCATCATAGGATAAAAAGAGAAATATTAAAAAAGTGTTGTCATGATGTAGTGTATATAGAAATAGGATAACTACGTTGAAAAATAACAGCCAGAAAGTTGCATTGCAGAATAACCACTATCGTCAAAAAATAATGGCCGGTCAGTTGTGTCGAGAAATCACAATCAAAGGATAAAAAGAGAAATGTAGAAAAAATAGTGCCGGGATGTAGGGTATGTAGGCATAAGATAACTACCTCAAAAATTAATGGCCAGAAATTTATATCAAAAAATTACTGTCAAAAGATAGAAGAAAATTAATAGTAAAAAATATTGTAAATAATTTAAAAAACGCCGACGTACTGCACCGTGATGGTAGAAATTAGGCTTTCTACAATATACTACATGGGTGGCTACCGTGGGTGCCGAGGAGCCACCATCCACTCACTAGTGGAAACAAGACCTTTTGTTGAGCCTGGAAATGGGTTTTAACACCGGTTCTTCTACGAACCGGTGTTAAAGGGGGGGGGGCGTACCAGCGTGGCCCGTGCAGCAAAATGGAGCCCCCCGTTAATACCGTTCGTGCCACGAACCGGTGTTAAAGGCCCCTGCACCAGTGGCCCGCGCAACCCCCCCTTTAACACCGGTTCGTGGCTTGAACCGGTGTTAAAGGGGGGGTGCTATATAACACACCGCAGCCCACTTCTATTTTTTCACTCTCTCCTTTCGGATCCTAGCAAGAGGGTGTGAGGTGTGTTAGTTTGTGTTTTTTCCTATGCACAAGAGGTGTTCGGTGAAATGCCCGAGAGCTCAAAATAAGTTTTCTCGTTGCACTTTCCTTCTCGGTCGAGGTCGGCAACTATCCTTTCATGTGTCATTGATGTACTATATATAAATGGTAATCTCCCTATTAATTTTTGATATATACTATATATTAATGCAGATGAACCGGCAATGGATGTACGGTGAACGACGCACAGTACATTACGGGCCTGCAAAATTTCATCGTTGTGGCTAATGCAAACCGTGGTCACAATGGTTTTATGTGATGTCCGTGTGTTCATTGTCAGAACAAGAAAGACTACTCAAATACCAGAACCATTCACGCCCACCTGCTTCGATCCGGTTTCATGCCCAGCTATAATTGTTGGACCAAGCACGGAGAAAAAGGGGTTGTGATGGAAGACAACGAAGAAGAAGAGGATGATGACAACTATCATAATATGTATCCTGAATATGATGATACTGCAATGGGGGTAGATAATGAAGATCAAGAGGCAGTAGATGGGCCCGGTGATGACGATCTTGGTCGGGCCATTACTGATGCAAAGGAAGAATGTGAAACTGAAAAAGGAGAAGGAGAAGTTGGAACAGATGTTAAAGGATCACAAAACATTGTTGTACCCAACTTGCGAAGATGGCCACAAAAAGCTAGGCACCACACTGGATTTGCTGCAATGGAAGGCAGAGAACGGTGTGACTGACAGCGCATTTTCAAAGTTGTTGGTAAAAATGAAGAATCTTCTTTCAAGAAATAATGAGTTGCCCGACAGTACATACCAAGCAAAGAAGATTGTCTGCCCTCTAGGATTAGACGTGCAGAAGATACATGCCTGCATTAATGACTGCATCCTCTAGGTGAGAAGTACGAGAATTTGGATGCATGCCCGGTATGCACTGCACTGCGGTATAAGATCAGACGAGACGATCCTAGCGATGTTGAGGGCGAGGCCCCTAGGAAGAAGGTTCCTGCCAAGGTTATGTGGTATACTCCTATAATACCACGGTTAAAACGTCTCTTCAGAAATAAAGAGCATGCCTAGTTGTTGCGATGGCACATGGAAGACCGTAAGAAAGACGCGATGTTGAGACACCCCGCTGATGGGTCACAGTGGAGAAAAGTCGAGCGAGAGTACCCGGACTTCGCACATGACGCAAGAAACTTAAGGTTTGGTCTAAGTACAGATGGCATGAATCCTTTTGGTGAGCAGAGCTGCAGTCACAGCACCTGGCCTGTAACTCTATGTATCTATAACCTTCCTCCTTGGTTGTGCATGAAGAGAAAGTTCATTATGATGCCAGTGCTCATCCAAGGCCCGAGGCAACCCAGAAATGATATTGATGTGTACCTAAGCCCATTAGTTAAAGTACTATTTCTGTAATTTATATCTCATCTCATTCACTTCATTAATTGCATGTATATATATATATGCTCACGATATATGTATATACTATTATGCAGGAAAAAGGTTATGGAATGCATGAAAGGAGGCCCTTTTGACATTGGGTTCGTTGACCCAAATAGAGTTCATGAATAAGTGGTAAGAACCAAACTCGGGCAAACAGAAGATTACTTGCTAAGGTCTTTACTGAGAAAACAAACCAAAAGGGAAATACTATTGCCTTACATCTTCTCGTGAGTACTGTTACCCTCTCTTGTATACATTATGTTTTGGCTTACTCGATGTTAAGTGTAACTGATGATGAGTTATGCGTGCGTAGGTTTCACTTTATTCTGCTAGTCATTCAACCTGACTCAGGAAAAGTCCTTGTCATGGACTCGTTACGAAAACAAAAAGAGCTATGGGCAGACTTTAGAGAGATGCTCTAGAGATAATTTCAATCATATTATCGCACTAGATCGGCAACTTTCGTGACAACAAGTAATTAATTACTCCTTTATCCATTTTCTTTGCCGGGCAGGGTTTGAAAAAGGTTCACGGGCAGGACCGTGGGTGAATGGTCAGAAGAACTAAAATTTGTAGACCAAAATGTAAGTAATACTAGCTAGGTCCGCGTATCTCTTTGATTCTGCTTCCAATTCCATTATATCATGCTTTATTGATTATTATTTTGATTGAACTCTCTATTCTCGTAAAGTGCGCGTATCAGGGACCCGACAATAACTTATGTGGATACTATATTTGCGAGTTCATTCGCAACACGATATGTGCGACAGGACAAGCCGCACTAGAACAACTTAGAGTAAGTAAACAAAGTACACAACATTATTTTATTACCATCAATTGTGTTGAGTTTTATTCTTATATATATTGACCCTATTCTTCATATATATTTAGATCGAACGGATGCGGGACCAACTCCTACCATTTGATCGCATACGAGCCATTCAAGAGGAATTGGCGGGGTTCATACTTGATGAGGTCGTCACGCCTGGCGGAGAACTCTTTATATATCCAAAAACTCTTTAGATGCTTGAACGTGTTTGTCTTGTACTTGATGCTTCAACGTTTACGGAGAATACCACACAATGACGATGTTTGTGTATAATAATAGTTGCTTAATTATTCATTTACTCGTATGTACCGACGACGATGTATGTGTATATACCGCTCCCGATCGATTCGCCCCTCCCCGTTGTTGGAGATATGCCCAAGAGGCAATAATAAAGTGGTTATTATCATATCTTCACACTTATGATAAATGTTTACATACCATGCTATAATTGTATTAACCGGAAACATTAATACTTGTGTGATTTGTAAACTAAAATAAGAGTCCCTAGTAAAGCCTCTTGTTAAACTAGCTTGTTGGTTAATATATGATCATGGTTTCCTGATCATGAACATAGAGATGTTATTAACAACAGGATCATATCATTAGGATAATGATGTGATGGACATACTCCTATAGATAAGCGTAGCATAAAGATCAAGTCATTTCAATAGTTCAATTGCTATATGCTTTCTGATACATAGTAACCTAATTCCTTCGACCATGAGATCATGCATATCACCTTTACCGGATGGATGCTTTGATGACATCAAACACCACACCGTAACTGGGTGGCTATAAAGGTGGCATTGAGTGTTCGGAAAGTACTGGTTGAAACACATGGATCAAGAGTGGGATTTGTCCATCCATATGACGGATAGATATACTCTGGGCCCTCTCGGTGGAATGTCATCCAATTAGCTTGCAAGCATGTGACTGGCTCACAAGGGATCACATATCATGGGAACGAGAAAAGAGTACTTATCGGTAACAAGGTTGAACTAGGTATGCAGAGATACCGACGATCATAACCTTGGATAAGTAAACTATCGTGAGACAAAGGGAAATTGGTATCGTATGTAAGTGGTTCATTCGATCGCAAAGTAATCGTAGAAATATGTGGGAGCCATCTGAATTTCTAGATTACTCTATTGGTTATTGTTCGGAGAAGTGTCTCGATCATGTCCGCATAATTCACGAACCGTAGGGAGACACACTTAAGGATTCGACGTTGTTTGAGTAGTTATGGTATCATGAGAAAGAGACCGAATGTTGTTCGGAGTCTCGGATGGGATCCGGGATATCACGAGGTGATCCGGAATGGTCCGGAGAATAAGATTCATATAAGGAAAGTCCTGTTTGGAGTTCGAAATGATTCCTGTTTTCATCGGAATGTTCTAGAAGGTTCCGAATGTCCAAGACCGGGGAAGGTACATGAATGTGTCATTACATATTGGAATGATTGCATCATGTACTAAGTGTTCTCGCTGTTCCAAATAAAGGATTAAATTGAATCCTAAAACTGAAAAGTCAAATGGCCGCTTGAAAGTCAAACGACTAAAACAGAAACCGAGGGAAACAAGCAAGAGGAGGTTAAACCGACTTGGGAGGAGTCCTCCTCCAAGACGGCCACCAAGGCCGACTTGGGGAGGGACTCCCTCCCCTTGGCCGCCCCTCCCACCTATAAAAGGAGGGGCAGGGCCTCCTCCTCTAGACACACAAGTTCCTATCCTCTAATCTAAATCCTAGCCCTAGACTCCGGTTTAGAGCCGCTTTGGTTTAGAGCTTCTAATTGCACTAGCCTTCGGATTAGAGCCTTCTAATTGGTGTGTCTAAACCCTAGACCACTAATAGCTCTCTCTCATACTCCACCATACTCGCTCCGGCTTAAGGAGAAGCCCTGCGAGATCTCCCCTCTACTTCCGGTACCACGCCGTTGTGCTGCCGGAATCGCGAGGAGAGTGCTACAACCTCCGCTGCCTGCTGGAACAAGGGAGAGGAAGGTCTTCGTCGAGTACCGAACGTGTGACCGATTATGAAAGCGCGCCGTAACGCTACAGGAAGGATCGTCTACACGATCTTGAGATCGGAAGAGTACGACTACATCACCCACGAATCCGCTCGTTAAACACTTTGGAATCTTCGAGGGTAAGTTATTCCATCGACTCGTTTCTACAATCTAGTAGATAGATCTTGGCTTGTTTGTTTGTATGCGATAGAAATTTTTTGTTTTCCATGCTACGAATCCCTACAGTGGTATCAGAGCCGTGTCTATATGTAGATTTGTTGCACGAGTAGAACACAATGGTCATTGTGGGCGTTGATGCTTTTATTGTCGATTGCTTCTTATGTACTTTGCATCTTGCGGTATTTTGGGATGAAGCGGCCTGGACTAACCTTACATGACATCGTTCATGAGACTTGCTCCACGCTTGACATGCAACTTGTATTGCATAAGTGGCTTTATGGTGCTTTCTCCTAGCATAGTTAAGATCCAATTTACAACGGGTGATCAACAATACTAGTATCAATGTTGTGGTTCTTGTTCGTAAGTTAGAACGACACTTATTGAAAGCCCCAAACCACGTAAAATATGCAAAGAAAGTAGAGGCGTCTAACTTTGTTTTGCAGGGGTGTGCACTGATGTGATATGGCCATGATTGTGATTATATTTGATGTATGCAATGATCCTTATTGTAAGTCGGCAACCGGCAGGAGCCATATGGTTGTCTTTAATTTTTGTTAAGACCCGCGTGTCTATTCAAAGTAGTTGTAATAGTTGAAGCCGGTGGACGACAACCATGGAGAAGCATCATTGACCTTGATGCAATGTCGGTGATGATGGAGATCATGTTCGTGCTAGAAGATGGAGATCAGAAGCACAAAGAAGAAAGGCCATATCATATCACATATTATGAATTGCATGTGATGTTAATCCTTTATGCATCTTGTATTGCTTAGTAGACGACGGTAGCATTATAAGATGATCCCTCATGCACATGAATTTCAAGTCATAAAGTGTTCACCCTTAGTTAGCACCGTTGCTAAAACTTGTTGTTTCGAAGCACCACGTGATGATCGGGTGTGTTAGATTCTGCAAGTGTATACAACGTGAGCAAGCCAGATTTGCTCATGCGGAAACTAAGGTTTGATCTTGACGAGCATGTACAGACATGGTCTCGGAATACGGATCACCGAAAGGTAAAGCATGAATCATATAGTAGATATGATGAACATGTTGATTGTTCGCCATTGAAACTATATCAACTCTCGTGATGATCGGTTTTGATGTGGTGGATTTGGTTCGTGTGATCACTAAAACAATGTGAGGGATATTGTTTTGAGTGGGAGTTTAATAGCAATATGATTAAAAGTTGAACACAATTTATCATAAATTAACTCAAAGTGAATTTGCATAGTTGTTGTAGTCATTGGCATCCGTTTACCACCTTGCGCTTAGTTATAATTGAGATGATAGAACTATAGAATTCTGGTTAGTTACTTTACGAACTGGTATCGTATTATTTTGAAGTGTTAATCTAAAGTTTAAAATTCCTATTGCAAACTTTCAGTAAGTTCCGGTTACTCCATGAATTTTAATAATTAGTATTAAATCAAGAGTAACAATTCCAAGTGTTAGTATATAAGTATCATGTTTGTCTCCATGATTCTTGATATTCAAAGGATTCTCTTAATATCAAGGTTATCTAGGATCTGAAAGAGTTGTTGTTTAAAACCATGATGTATGGAAGATATTGTGATATCTGAAACGAAGTTTTGGTTACAACATGATAGAGTATAATATGGCAAAGTTCATGTTCTCATATTTTGATGAGAATTTGCAAAAGGTTGGAGACACTTGTTGTCCTAATCCTCCAAAAGGTTTTGGATAGCAATATTATACTCATAATTCATCGTTATAAGCTAACAGTAGCTTGATCATGGACGATTCCATGATAAGGGTGAATATTTGATGTAGGTAAAATGTTTACTACTCCAAGAGATTACTAAAGAAAGGAATTTGAAAGAACACCAAACATTTGATGATGGTGATCTACTTCAAATTGCAAGTCCAAAGACATTGGTATTTAATTATACACGCTTTGGACTATATGTCATATGTATGACTCCACTATTGATGTTGATAGATTCTTTCAAATGTAAAAGGAAATACTTTGAAGAGAATCTCATAAATATATGGCAGAAAGGAAAAGACTAGAATTGTTCAGCTTAAGTATATAGATGATATACATGTTATGGCTATATTCTTTGCTTATTAAACAATGTGGTTCTTAAGTATTTGATAATGAATTTGTTGGTGTGAATCGTCATACGAAACAACACAATTCATGAACTACAATGGCCAAAGTAACTAGCAAAAGAATATGTGATGATGTTCATCGAGAACAAAATAAAGGGTTATTGTGTTGCTCGTTAAACATCAAAGCTTGCCTTCAAGATTTGTTTTATCAGGTATTATGAGAACAAAAGGGTTGTTCAAATAATTGCCGTAATCTATAAAAGATGGATGATTCACAAATCTCGTTGGAGAAATCACATCCATAAAACTTGTGCTAAAAATGTCGAAAGACAAATTGATTGAAAGATCACTTAGGAAGTGACATCGCCGTTTAAATTATATTGGAAAGAAAACATGAAGAAACTCCATGTGGATGGAATTTTAGAGTCTTTTTGATTTTGATCAAATGACGCCTGTGAAACTTTCCTAGAGATAATTAAAGCTTCGTTCATAGGCCAAAAAGGAACGAATGACTAGCTTATTGGAACTTGTACATATTGTTGTACGAAGTCCATTATGTGTAGTCAAGAGCGATGGATTTGAACTTCATATGCTTTCTCCGAAAATTTGAGTGAATATATGAATATTTACTTATTATGGATGAAGTATGAAACATTTGAAAAGTTCAAAGACTTTCAAGATGAAGTGCAAAATCATTGTAACAAGAATATAAACAGTTTATGATAAAGATCATAAAGGAAGATATTTGAGTTACAAAGTTTAGCATAATACCTAAGATTTATGGAATCGTTCCGTGGATTTGCATTTCCCGAAACACCATAAGAGTATGGAGCGTTCGAGATATGTAATTAAACCTTGTTTGACATGGTAAGATCAAAGGTATAATTCATAAAACTGCCATTATATTTTAAAGATTAAAAGCTTTAGAGATTACCGTTTTCCACGAAAAGAGCTCCATCATAATCCGTTGAAATGACACCATATAAAGTTATGGTTTGGGATAAAACCCAAGTTGTCCTTTCTTAAACATTGGTTTGCTATGCATAAGAAAGATGTTTACAACCAAAGTCGGATGAACTGTCTTTGTATAATCTGAGTATTCCTCCATAACACCGGAGACAAAAGTGTTTGTCGCTTAGAACGCCAAGTCTCTTTGGGAAGGAATTTTTCGTCAAAAGAAAAGTGGGAGGACAATAGAACTTTGATAAGGTTAAAGGAACCTTAGCTATATGTGCAAAGTTAGCGCCAGTCAAAAGTGTTCCGGAGGCAGCAACAATGCTCATGGCTCACGTGCCTCAAAGGTTGTGGTCACGGAGATCTAAGTTCCTATTGAAACAAGTAGATCGGGTAAACAATCAAATACCAAGATTTGAGGGTTGAATCATTATTTGAGAATAATGAACCGACTACATGCAAAGAAGCGATGATGGGCCCCGACTCAAATGGCTTGAAGCCATAAAATCCGTGATAGTTCCATACACGAGAAATCAAGTTTTGAACTTGAAGGGCCCTCGAGAAAGGTGTAAGACCTTACAGTTGTGTTTGGATCTATAAATAAATAGACATGGATGTTGCACATCTATGAAATAGTCGACATGTTGGGAAAGAGTTCACAACAATGTTCAAAGGTTGACTATGACAAGATCTGATCTTTCATAGCGATATTTAGTCTAGACGAATTAGTGTAGCAACCACTACATATAATTTTATTATATGGTAGTTGAATAAATAAAACAAGTTCTTCTAATAGAAGGGTTACCTAGGACGTGTGCATGACACGGTCCAAAGGGTTTTGTTATATTCAAGGGGTGCTAAAAACATATGCAAACTTCAATGGTTGAAGTAAGCATAGCGGAGTTGGAATCTTCACTATGATGAAACTGTTAAAAGAGTTTAATTTCATCAGAGACAATGAAGATGCTTGCATTTGCAAGAAATTAAGTGGGAGCGCTAAGACATATTTCTAATACATTATGTGGAAGACATATTGTTGATTGGAAATGATGTATCTTTTATTAACACATATTAAGAATTTCATCCCGATGAAAGACTGAGGCAAAACCCAAATATTTGGCATCAATAGACGCTAATATGGTTGTGCCAAAAGTACATAGATGATATATTGAATGAGTTCAATATAGAAACTACAAGAAAGGTTCTCGTCGCACAGAAAAGATTGAATGAGTTCAATATTGATGATATATTCAAGTGTAATGACACTGGGTAAGTGAAACAAAGATTCAAGTATAGATTGATACTTGATGTATGAAATCACAAAGAATATTTATATCAATCATACTGTGATATGTACAAATCCAGATATGTCCTGTACTCTAAATGTTATGAGCATATACCAGAATGATTCATAAGTTGATCATTGGACAATAGTAAGGATATTCTTATGATCTTTTGGAAAAACTAAGAGTATAATATTTGTAGAAGTGACAAATAGATGGTTAGTTCATTGTAAAAGTACTACATTGATACTAGCTTTGTCACAAAGTACAAATTAAGTTTATCTCAATCTAAACTAAAGGTGGCAAAATATAATGGAAAGTGAGTTCCATAATGGATTTGGATGAGTTCCAAAGTTAAGACATTGTGACAGATACTACAACAAAAGGCTAAGTATATGACTGCTATTTTAGCAGCAAAAGAGGGCATTTGTGTCAAGTAGTTTGTTATCAAACTAGGTGTAGTTCACAGTGGGATAATACTATGAAGATATATATTATGTGACAATATTATCAACATGTTTTAACCCCAAAGAACTAAAGGTCACACCAAAGGACCAAATTTGTACGAAGCCATCTCATTAGAGAATGAGTGATGCGTAGAGACGCAAAGACATGCAATTACACGGACACGGAAGTGTCGATCCGGAGATCAGTTGACCACTAGCAATCGTGTACATACAACACCGGAAAGCCATAGGTGTTGAATACACAAAGGTTTGAAACTAGATTATTGACTCTAGTGCAAGTGGGAGATCATGGAGATATGCCCAAGAGGCAATAATAAAGTGGTTATTATCATATCTTCACACTTATGATAAATGTTTACATACCATGCTATAATTGTATTAACCGGAAACATTAATACTTGTGTGATTTGTAAACTAAAATAAGAGTCCCTAGTAAAGCCTCTTGTTAAACTAGCTTGTTGGTTAATATATGATCATGGTTTCCTGATCATGAACATAGAGATGTTATTAACAACAGGATCATATCATTAGGAGAATGATATGATGGACATACTCCTATAGATAAGCGTAGCATAAAGATCAAGTCATTTCAATAGTTCAATTGCTATATGCTTTACGATACATAGTAACCTAATTCCTTCACCATGAGATCATGTATATCACCTTTACGGATGGATGCTTTGATGACATCAAACACCACACCGTGAATCGGGTGGCTATAAAGGTGGCATTGAGTGTTCGGAAAGTATTGGTTGAAACACATGGATCAAGAGTGGGATTTGTCCATCCATATGACGGATAGATATACTCTGGGCCCTCCGGTGGAATGTCATCCAATTAGCTTGCAAGCATGTGACTGGCTCACAAGGGATCACATATCACGGGAACGAGAAAATAGTACTTATCGGTAACGAGGTTGAACTAGGTATGCAGAGATCTACCGATCATAACCTCGGATAAGTAAACTATCGTGAGACAAAGGGAAATTGGTATCGTATGTAAGTGGTTCATTCGACGCAAAGTAATCATAGAAATATGTGGAGCCATATGAATTTCCAGATTCCTCTATTGGTTATTGTTCGAGAAGTGTCTCGATCATGTCCGCATAATTCACGAACCGTAGGGAGACACACTTAAGGATTCGACGTTGTTTGAGTAGTTATGGTATTATGAGAAAGAGACCGAATGTTGTTGAGTCTCGGATGGGATCCGAGATATCACGAGGTGATCCGGAATGGTCCGAGAATAAGATTCATATAAGGAAAGTCCTGCTTGAGTTCGGAAATGATTCCGTGTTTTCATCGAATGTTCTAGAAGGTTCCGAATGTCCCAAGACCGGGGAAGGGGTACATGAATGTGTCATTTCATATTGGAATGATTGCATCATTTACTAAGTGTTCTCGCTGTTCCAAATAAAGGATTAAATTGAATCCTAAAACTGAAAAGTCAAATGGCCAGTTTGAAAGTCAAACGGCTAAAACAGGAAACTGAGGGAAACAAGCAAGAGGAGGTTGAAACCGACTTGGGGGAGGAGTCCCTCCTCTCCAAGACGGCGCGCCACCCAAGGCCGACTTGGGGAGGGACTCCCTCCCCTTGGCCGCCCCTCCCACCTATAAAAGGAGGGGCAGGTCCTCCTCCTCTAGACACACAAGTTCCTATCCTCTAATCCAAATCCTAGCCCTAGACTCCGGTTTAGAGCCGCTTTGGTTTAGAGCTTCTAATTGCACTAGCCTTCGGATTAGAGCCTTCTAATTGGTGTGTCTAAACCCTAGACCACTAATAGCTCTCTCTCATACTCCACCATACTCGCTCTGGCTTAAGGCCTGCGGGATCTCCCTCTACTTAGGTACCACGCCACAGTCTTCGGAATCGCGAGGAGAGTGCTACAACCTCCGCCGCCTTTGGAACAAGGAGAGGAAGGTCTTCGCCGAAAATCAACGCAGTGACCGATCGCGAAGCGCTGCCGAACGCATACCTGGAAGGATCGTCTACGATCTTGAGATCGGAAGAGTACAACTACATCACCCACGAGAATCCGCTCTCGTTAAACACTTTGGAATCTTCGAGGGTAAGTTATTCCATCGACTCGTTGCTACAATCTAGTAGATAGATCTTGGCTTGTTTGTTTGTATGCGATAGAAATTTTTTGTTTTCCATGCTACGAATCCCTACACCCGTCCCCGCGCCTTAAATACGGCGAACGGGCGGCGGCGTAACTCGCCACGCAGATATTTAGGCGTTTTCACGCTGCGTAGATTTATCTCTTTTTCCTGCCGCGGCATAGAACCTTTAACACCGGTTCATGTTACAAACCGGTGTTAAAGGGGAGCTAGGCTGCAGCCTTACGCAGCGCCCTTTAACACCGGTTCGTATAAGAACCGGTGTTAAAGGGGGGCTCTAACACCGAACCCTCAATAGCGGTTCTAGAACCGGTGTTAAAGGGCGGCTCTAACACCGAACCCTCAATAGCGGTTCTACAACCGTTGTTAGAAGGCCTTAGGAACCGGTGTTAAAGGCCCCCGTCTGCACTAGTGACTCTATCTATTGGGTGTTAGAAAATTACTCACATGCAAAGAATTACTATAGAATAACTATCATTGAAAAACAGCGTCCGAGAAATTGTGTTGAAAAATTACTATCGAAGTATAAAAAATAGGAAAGTAAAAAGTGTTGACATAGACATAGAGTAAGCATCGTTGAAAAATTATGGACACAAAGTTCTACTGGAAGTTTACAGCCAAAGAAAACAAATATAAAAGAAAGTCTATGATCTTTAAGTTGGACTCCATTATTTTTGGGAGGACAAAAAATGCATCTTTTTACAACTATTTTGAACTCTGGCAATGGCAATCACGCAGATGATAGCTACTAGTTTGTTCATCGCAACAAGCACAACCAATCTGGCCATTAGGTTTAACTAATCAGGCAATTAGGTGGCTTGAGCCTGGAAATTAGGAATAATTAATCCGATAATTAGCAAACACGCTTGCGGAAGATGGATACAAATTGTTTATTGCGACAAGCACTACAAATCCGGCAATTATGTGATTTGAATCTGGCAATCATGTTTAATTAATCGGGCAATTTGAACTTGGTTATGTTTAATTATTCAGGCAATTTGAACCTGGCAATCATGTTTAACTAATCGGGCAATTTAAATCTGGCAATCATGTTTAATTAATCGGGCAATTTGGTGGATTGATCCCATCAATTAGTAATACTCGTGTAATATAGGAATAATTAATATGGCAATATAGAACTATTAATATGGTAATTACTAACAATTAACTGCATATTTTATACTATATCGACTTGCAACCTTATGTGCCTGCCACTTCCGCTTTTTGCGTTCGCTTTGACAGTTGCCGCACAGAGTCAAAAATGTGCGGCGCCGCGCTATAGCAATGTTCTTAAAAAAAGCTCCCATATCATAGACTTCCGAGTTTGAAAGGACACTCTGTACGTGAACTTCCGGCTGGCTGGCCGGCCGGCTATTAGGAGATTTATCCCTCAGAAAAAATGGGCAAGAATTTAACAGGAATTATTTGATGGAATACATAAGTTAAAGGAAAATGACCTGGATCCCCCGGACTATGGGGGTTCCCATCGTCCTCCTCCCCTACGTGACACGTATCCCCAAAATCGCCCCAAATTTCGTTTTTTCTGCAAAATAGCCCGCTTTTGCTACATATGTCTCCGCTTTTTCTTCTAAAGCAAAAAAACGGTTCGTTTCAGAAATAGAACGTCTCGCTGGAGACCCTGCAGCAAAAAAATTGTGCTAATGCAGCAAAACCGACTTCGCCGGAATTTTTTTTGCTGCATGGTCTCCGGCGAGGGTCATCAACGAGTTTTTTCCGACGGTGTCTCCGGCGAAGTTTTTTTTGCTGCATTAGCACATTTTTTTGCTGCGAGGTCTCCGGCGAGACGTTCTATTTCTAAAACGAACAATTTTTTGTTTTGGAAGCAAAAGCGGGGACATATGCAGCAAACGCGGGATGTTTTGCAGCAAATGTACACGTGTCAACACGGGAAGCAGGACGCTCCCCATCGTCCGGGGGACGCCTAGCACTGTCCTAAGTTAAATGGGCAAGGGTATAACAAAGATTTTTGTAGTCACGTACAGATCCATATGGTCATTTATTTCCGTGTGACCTGCAGATATATGTTGGTAGAGTCCGTCCCCAAACGAAGTGTACGTGATTTCATTGATATTAGTTTGTACCATCCTAGAGGAAAAAAGACTTCCATTTGTATTAGACATTAGACATGGGTGTAAAAATATATAGACGTGATTTAACTATAAATTGCAAACATCAAGCGCCATGTGGTCGTTTATTTCCGCTTGACAAGTTTTACTCCGATATAGTCCATACAAAGTAATACCAATGTCTACGCTCCATTTTATTAAATTGGAAACCAAGTCAAATCCCCCAAAAAATACGGACATGATTTTGATTGGAAAAGGAACCACTTATAATAGCCAAATAAATTATATTTATCAGGAAATGCAAAATGATAGTGAGATGATCCTCATTATCCACTTTGACCAATTGTATTATTTTCGTATATTCATATTGTCAGTTTTTAACATCAATTTAAATTTATTTATTCAAGAAATATGAACAATAGATCAACATCACTCAAGGGGTTAAACCGGGGTTCAAAGCACGACGGAAGGGAGGGCGATACACCCAACCATTGGTTTGATTCAGATGTAAACTTATTTTTACATAATCCCATCATGAGGGATAAAGATTGCTCTCTAATGTAAAAAAAACTTCATTGTATTCATTTAGATGTTAACGTAAACGAATGCTAACTGAACCTATTCATATTAGATAGATAATGAAATAGTAGGACTTCTTTCCCAGCCCTCTTTCCCTTTGTACCAACAATGGATACCGCAGAAATTTTGACATATTGTCCATCGATTATGCCTTTCAGCCTGATATGTTAGGCCCTGATTCACCTTCCCTACCTTAATTGTTTGTAGTAAATCTCAATTTTGGTTTAATAGTACATCCCAATGAAACATAAAAACCTTACGAGTTAGTGTCTCTAAACTCGATTGGATGATTGAAATGCACATTAGCTTGACTGTCACCCATAAGATAATTGACACCAAACGTGTCGGGTGCATTTAATATTTTTATTATTATTAAAATATTATTTATTGAAGGTTATTGTATTACTTTCATTGAGCACAATGAGTGAAGGCGGCTATTATTGAGTTCTAATATGCAACACCAAGCATTTCCTCTTAGTCGGTAGAAAAATTGCATTGATGGAAGGACATACACATATAGGGGTAGTAGAGATAGAGACATTTAGATGCATAGACATAGTGGGTAGCTAATTAGCATGTGCTTTCACAAGGGAAATCATTGATACGACTAAGAAAAATTAATATTGGTATACATGGATCACAAACTTTCACATTTTACTATGATGGGACAAAAAACATACACTTTTGTTTTCAAAATAAAACACCGATGATCCTGATCTGAATGATAAATATCACAAACATCACAAAGGATTACACACATGGTGTTTTCAAAATGTAATTGTCATAATGCCTAGAATTTAAAGATGGTTAACAAATGGTGCACGAAGATATGATGTTTTATTTTGCACTATGTTTACACTAATCATATATAGAATGTTTTTACTTCCTATCAAATAATTTGAATATTCACAAAATCATAAATTAGTTACTCAGTCACTTTCAGCACACTACAGATCATGCCCTCGCATTTGCGAGAGCCACTTTGCTAGTTGTAGTAAAGACCAACGTGGCGAAATGCAATTGGATAAAATAGGCTTTCTACATTAACAAACGAAACGCATGACAAGCCTCCAATCTTTAAAGCTTTAATATATAGTAGTATATAGCAACACACATAATATATATATCCTTAGTATCTAAAGTTCAAAATCACGGCAACTTCCGATCATGGAGTCCTCCGTATAGTGAAGTAGATCCCGCGTTGCTATAAAATAAATTAGCAAATATTCTTAGGATGAAGCTTATTCTAGAGAGTTGTCAGGGACACCTGAATTAACTTCAATTCTTTTAAGATATATCAAAAAGTTTGCACTAGGATAGTGAAAGGAATTATGCACAAATTTTAAAGTTTCGTATTAAGTAATAGGAATTATGCCCCCTTCTGGCTGTTCAAGCTTTCACATTAAGAAATATGAATTATGCATAAATTGTAAATGAGACTTCATAGTTCCTACCCGGATTGAAACAAAATTTGCCTGTCAAATGGCACAATTACCCAAAGGGAAGGGATGAGCAGTTTGCAAAAGTGTTTTTTTTTTCAAAAAAGGAAATGGCAGCCTCGTCATGTGCATGACGCGGATGCTAGGTCTCAAGTTGGTGATGGCCTTCCGAGACCGGCGGTGGTATGGGACGCTCCCTCCACCTTTAGGCCAGATTAGGTTGTTTGTCAGTTGGGAAGAAGAACCGGCTAAAGACAGGAACAAACTGAGGCCAAGATCAAAACAACTGCATAGAACGACATGGTCCGTTATTCTCTTCTTCTCTTAAAAGCATTCGATGAGTACCGCAGATTCACCTGCACACAATTTCTCTTCGTAAAGGTCCGATGGATATTCAGATTAACTAATGCATATGATCCGCTTTAGGCGCCAATTAGTGCTAATGCATTCAACAATAGAGAAAATAGAAACATATAGTACCAAAATAGCTGATGCATGCCATGTAGATTATGTCCAACAAATCATCTCCCGATAGCTGCCACAGTCTTCACTAGCTCGATGAATTTAATGAGATGCGTGACTTCGTCGAATTCTCAGCAACTTGTGTAGCCACTGCCAATTTTTATGTTAATATTTTTTGTTATCTACGCAATCACAAATGAAATTAAATAACACATGTTAACATATTTTCTCCGATCATTGTGAACAAGGTTCTTGGATACTTGTTAATATATTTCACTCGATCCTACGGCCTTCTCCCTGAATCCAAGGATCCAACAGCTTGATCCTTGGGTTATGTGAATCTTCTTAATTATGCATAGGCCGAGAGTAAATTATTTTGCTCGATCGTCTTGATATAAATTTTTGAGTTAATAAAATATTTCTTCATGAAAAATATATAAATAGATTGTTCCATGGCTCAATGCTCTTCAGTTCTGAATGCAATCGAGGTAGCCATACCTTGGCGCAATCCACTATCCCTGCCACAATGTATCATGCCTCACAGGGAAGAGTATGCGCGGATCTTCACTATCCACTATCCCTTGCTAGATGAGATGGCGTCTGTCAAGTCGGCGTCACTGATTCCCTGATCTCATTTCTTTTGCAGATGCTCCACGTGATGTTGACGAGAAATGCCATTTGGAGAATCGGTGTCAGTCTTCTTTTACAAGGGAGTGTTTGGTCTGGTTGATGACCAGTGATCGACCTGAACCGCAGCAGACATTATTAATCACTGATTTGGTAGCATACACACACAAGCTCAATAAGCAAGCACTCATAGTGAGCGTCTCTTTCGAAGCTGTGTGCCTGTGTTGAACACAAGTCACTATTATTGACGTATACTCCCTCCGTTCCAAAGTTTAAGGCTTATATTTTTTTCAAAAGTCAAACTATGTAAAGTTTAATCATATTTTTAGAAAAATATATTAATATTTACAACATGAAATTCATACCGTTTGATACATCATAAAACATAGTTTTACATGATATCTATATAATATTATAGTTATTTGTATTTTTTTTAAAAGTTTGGCCAAATTTTTCATTGCTTGACTTTTTAAAAAGAATATAAGCCTTAAGCTTTGGAAAGAAGGTAGTAGCAAACAGCATGCTCAAAGGTGTGAAATTGGGGGAAGAATGTGACGGGCTTGTCTCACACTTCTTTTCTATCAATCAGCAGCAGGGCCTACATATCTCCTGAGTAATCATTCTGTACACTTTACCTTTCTATATTCAAGGAGCGTGTTACATCATTAATTAATTTATTGTGGGGTATCACTCTATCGATCAGCGCTATCCACCGTACTGTTGCCATCATTGTCACCCTGCAGGCCTCGTTTGGCAAGAGTGTATCACAGAGTATTTCAGAGTATTTTTCTAGGTGGATTGGGTGAAAACACTCTTGTCACCCAAAAACACTATGTTACACTACAATTCCCTTCCTCATAAATACACTCCATTGTTTTTTGTTTGGAAGACATGGATTATAACTGAAATCTCAGCAAACTTAGACTTCAGACAAGTTAATCTCTTAGACAGAGAAATATGAGCTCCAAGAACAGTCACTGCTACTTGAGAAATTCAGATATCAGATTTGACAAGAATCGGCTAAAAAGAGAAGCAACTTTCCAGTACTAGCTTAAGATTATTGGTGTGCCTGATTCGGTTGAGAATTGTGAGAAAAGTACAAGCTCGAACCAATACTAGCTGATAAATTCCAAACCATAGAAAACGAATCAACTGAGTCGGTACAGGACAAAACCCAACAACGGAGAGACGCAAGGCAGTGACCCGACGAACCATGGAGGCCTTGGCGGTCCTGGATAGGACGGTGCAGCTGGACTTTGGCGGCGCCTTCCAGGTCGTTGACGGGGCGGAGCAGATGGACTCCGACGATGGCCTTCCAGGTTGCGGACACGGCGGAGTTCCCGGCCGCGGATGAGCAGAGCAGTGGGGCGTCCCTGCGAGCCTCTTGCGCTGCCAACATCCAAAACGCGAGGGAAAATGATAGTACTCCCCCTGGGGATTACACCGCCCGGGCCCCCCGGGTCCTTCGCACCCCACGTGTCCGGTGCGGACCCACCACGTTATCTTCTCGGCTTGGACCCGGTCATCTGGAAACCTCCTTCTTTCCCTCTTTTTTCTCTCTCACCGATGAACCATGGAATTTGCGTCCACTGAGTCCCATCCCCTTCGCCTAGGCCCTGCTCTGATTCGCGCAAGACGCTATGCCACCGCCCTGCGCGCTCATCTGGCGTCTCCCCTGCTCCCAATTTTCCCACGCCCGTGCTGCGAGCTGACCACTCCTACTGAGAGCTGGGAGAGCGCTGGTAATAACGAGCAGCAGTTCTACCATCCATGGCCAGAGATGCTGCATGCCAGTCGCGACCAGAAGTGTCGCTAGCAGTCCGCGCGGTTGCTGCCGACGGGCTTGCTATGACAGGCCGGAGGGGTTGCTACCACCGGCCAGTGTGGTTGCTGCTACGAGCAGTCGGCGTGCTTGCTACAAGCGGCCAGCAGGCTTGCTACCACATGCATGCGGGGTTGCTTCTAGAAGCGGACGACGGGCTTGCTGCTAGAAGCGTCGGCGAGCTTGCTACAAGCGGCTGGCGTGCTTGCTACAAGCGGCCAGCAGGCTTGCTACCACTGGCATGCGGGGTTGCTTCTACAAGCAGCCGACGGGCTTGCTGCTAGAAGCGCCGGCGAGCTTGCTACGGCAGGTCAGCGCGGTTGCTACAAACGGCCGACAGACTTGATACCACAGGCATGCGGGCTTGCTATCAGCGGTCAGCGGGCTTGCTATCAGCGGTCAGCGGGCTTGCTACAAGACTTACTGCTAGTTCTGCAAGCTTGTCTTCTCCGGCGACGGTCATGCCACACACATGCGACGAAGATGCGCAGCTTCTTCAAAGCCAGAGAGCGTGGTGTGGATATTCCTATGCTACAATGAGGTTCCTGCTGGCGGCCAGCGGACCTCACGACTGAGCTCCGTAGTCTAGGTCTGGGGAGCTATGGTTGTTAGATATATTTGTACGTACGTATGGCTTCTGGAGTAGTACTCCAAAGTTGTTACGTTAGAGATAGAATTCTGAAGATAAGTAGATCGTTTGTATCCTGCCGTGATTGTAACAAATGATCTCTATCTCTTCCTTGTAACTGCCACCGCAAGGGCTTGTTTCTTGCCATATATAACACGTACACGGCGACTCTAACGAGTACAACCGATTCTACCCAAAACCAACGTAGCTAATGTGGTATCAGAGCCTGCTCTTCCATGACACAGCTGCCAAAACCGATCTCACAAAAAAGGCCACGACCCAAAACTGCCGCCGCCGTATTCTCTTGCCGCTGCTGTAGTTCTTCGATTCAAGCCTGACGCCGCTGCATCCCTTTGCTGCTGCTGCTGCTCTTCCACAACCCAAAAACCAAGCCAAGATCCGCTGCATCCCTTTACTGCTGCTGCTCTTCCACAACCAAACAAAACCAAGCCAAGATCAAACCGCTGCATCCCTTTGCCGCTGCTGCTCTTCCACAACCCAAAAACCAAGCCAAGATCAAACAAACTCAAGACACAATCCCCCCTGGTGGCCATGGCGACCTCTAGTTCATCATCGTCGACCATGCTCTCCACCACGCTGGGATCGCCACCCTCCCAAAAATTGACTCGGGCCAATTTCCTCTTCTGGAAGACCCTTGTTCTACCCCCCCTTCGTGGCGCTCAGGTCCTCGGCTTGCTCGATGGTACCGACGCCGCGCCGGTGAAGACCTTGGAGGTTGAAGATGCCAACAAAAAGAAGACCATCATCCCCAACCCTGCCTATACGGCATGGTTGTCTCGGGATCAAACGGTGCTCGGATTCCTCGTGAACTCCCTATCCCCGGAGATGATCCCCCACGTCATCGGGATTGACACTGCTGCTGAGGTATGGTCTACCCTCACCGGCATGTTCTCCTCCCACTCTCGTACGAAGATCAATCACCTACGGGGGTCGTTGAACAACACCAAGAAGCTCGACATGTCCGCGGCGCAATTCTTTGCCAAGATGAAGAGCTTTGGCTCTGAACTTGCCGCCGCGGGCAAACCCGTGGAAGAAGATGAGATGGTGGGATACATCCTCAACGGCCTCGACGCCAGCTACAACGACCTCGTCTCCTCCGTCAACGCCAATCCCGGTACTACCCTCGATGACCTCTATAGTCAACTTTGTGCTCACGATCTTCGGCAAGATATGCTAGCAGAATCTGGACAGGGCTCTGGTTTCACCTCCTCCGCCAACCTTGCTGCACGGCCTACACGTGACGGCAACCGCGACTTCCGCCCTCGTGGAGACCGTGGTCGATCGCCAGACCATGGCGGTTACCATGGTGATCGTGGTGGAGGCGAGCGCCGTGATGGTGGAGGCCGCCGTCGTGATGATGGCGCCCGCGATGGAGGCCGCCGTGACGGGCGGCGTGATGATGATGGAGGCCGCCGCGATGGGCGGCGTGATGATGCACGCGACGGTCGTCGCGATGATGGTGGTCGCCGCCGTGATGACGGAGGCCGACGTCGCGATGATGGAGGGCGCCGTCGTGGTCGTGCCCCTACCCCCTTCGTCGACGTCACATGTCAAATCTGCAAGATCCACGGTCACCCCGCCAACGAGTGCTGGTGGCGCTATCAAGATCGCAATGACTCCGAGGATGATGGTGAGAATAAGGGTGCCCATGTGGCATCCTATGGCGTCGACACCAACTGGTACCCTGATTCAGGTGCCACTCACCATGTCACCTCAGAGTTGAACAAGCTCACCACTCATGAAAAGTACAATGGGCGTGATCATGTCCACACGGCCAATGGCAACGGTATGCAAATAAGTCATATTGGTCATTCAACGTTATGCGCCCCATGTAGTACATTGCAACTCAAAAATATTCTTCATGTTCCAAGTGCATCTAAGAATCTTCTATCCGTCCATAAACTTACACTTGATAATAATGTGTTTCTTGAGTTTCACCCATATTTCTTTTTGATAAAGGATCAGGCCACAAGGAGAATTCTATTTAAGGGACCATGTCATGATGGTCTCTACCCGCTAGTCCCTTCATCTACCGGGTCTTCCAAGCAAGCCTTCATCACAATAAAGCCGTCGTCTTCTACGTGGCATCGCCGTCTAGGACATCCTTCTTCCTTTGTGGTTCAACAAGTACTTAGGAAAAATAATATTTCTTATACTCCTGAAATAAACCCATACATTTGTGATCCTTGTCAACTAGCTAAGAGTCACCAGTTGCCATATCCTGTCTCTACTAGCATATCCACTGTTCCTTTAGAGCAAGTTTTTTCTGATGTATGGGGTCCAGCTCCTATTTCTGCTGGCAAACATTCATATTATGTGAGTTTTATTGATGATTTTAGTAAATTTACTTGGATCTATTTGCTCAAGAAGCGCTCTGATGTTTATCAAGTTTTCCTTAATTTCCAGCAACTTGTTGAAAGAAAATTTGCTAGGAAAATAATCACTATGCAAACTGATTGGGGAGGTGAATATGAAAAACTCAATAGTTTTTTCCAAAAGATTGGCATCACTCATCATGTCTCATGTCCACATGCTCACCAACAAAATGGCTCTGTTGAACGAAAACATCGTCATATTGTTGAAGTCGGCCTTGCCTTACTTGCTAATTCCTCTATGCCTCTCAAGTTTTGGGATGATGCTTTTCTCACTGCCACTTTTCTTATAAATATCCTCCCAAGCAAAGTTATAAATCATGACACCCCTGTAGAACGCCTTCTCCATACAAAACCCAACTATGAGTCTCTTAGAGTCTTTGGTTGTGCTTGCTGGCCAAATCTCCGACCCTACAATAAAAGAAAGCTTTCTTTCCGTTCTACACGATGCGTGTTCTTGGGCTATATTCCTCGTCACAAAGGTGTCAAGTGTCTAGAGGTTTCCACAGGTCGTGTTTATATCTATAGAGATGTTGTTTTTGATGAAAACATTTTCCCCTTTGCTGAGTTGCATCCCAATGCTGGGCCACGTCTTCGAAATGATATACTTCTTCTACCTCAAGATACATCAAATAATGGGGTTGCAACTGTTGATGACTATATGCCTTTGCCTGTTGTGCCTGTTGTTACTAATGATCATCCAGATGTTGCAGATCACAATGTTTCAGTAGATACTGTTGATGATCAGGAAGAAACTCCAAGAAATTCTACTCAAATTATTGAAGAAACAATGACAATAACGGTCCCAGGAAGTTCCACCTTGGGCAGAAATCCCGAACAAGATCCAGCTGCCTCGGATCGCACGGAAACTGATCCCGAGGCCGAGTCTCCTGTACGACAGGACCATGCGCGCCAGCCAGGGACTGCAGGCACGCCTCGAGCCGCGAGGTCTCGGTCTCCCTCGCCCGCGCGTCGGTCCCTCTCGCCCGCGCGTCGGTCTTCCTCGCCCGTGGATCGAGGTCACCACGCGCTGCCACGCCTGCGGCGTCCCTCTCGCCGGTCTTCCTCGCTCGTGGATCGAGGCCGCCACGTGACCGCGTCACGCCTGCGGCCGCCGGTCTCGCTCCCGCCGCACGTCAGCTGGATCGCGGCCCGCAGCCGTCGCCCGTTGGGCCACCTCGCCCACGATCGCTGCTCGACACCGTGCGCCTTCGAGTCCACGCCGCGTCCCCTGCCCGCGTGACCCTGTGGCGATGTCTCTGCTTCACCGACGCCCGTGGCGCTCTCGCTTTGTCATCTGATGCCAGGACTACGTCGCCTGATGCTCCTACCTCATCATCCGATGCTGATGGAAATATTGCCAGCAGTCATGTGCCTGTCCAGTTGGATCCTCCTCCGATCCCTGAGCCTCGCACAAGACTTCAAAAAGGTATACGTAATCCGAAACAATACACTGATGGAACTGTCCGCTATGGTTTGTTTACATCTACAGGGGAACCACAAACACTTTCGGAGGCTCTTGAAGACGGTCGTTGGTGCAAGGCGATGAAGGAAGAATATGATGCATTAATGAAAAATAAAACCTGGCATCTTGTTCCTCCTCATTTTACAAAGAACCTTATTGATTGTAAATGGGTATATCGTGTCAAGAAACATGCAGATGGTACAATTGACAGGTATAAGGCACGCTTGGTAGCAAAAGGATTCAAGCAAAGATATGGAATTGATTATGAAGATACTTTCAGCCCTGTTGTCAAGGCAGCAACCATCAGAATTGTTCTGGCAGTGGCTGTTTCCAGAGGCTGGAGTTTGAGGCAGCTAGATGTCAAGAACGCGTTTTTACATGGCGTTCTGGAAGAGGAGGTTTACATGAAACAACCCCCAGGTTTTGAATCTTCCGCTGTTCCAAATTATATTTGCAAACTTGATAAAGCTCTCTATGGTCTTAAGCAAGCTCCTCGTGCATGGTACTCCAGACTTAGCACCAAGTTGCAACAACTTGGTTTTGTTCCTTCAAAAGCAGACACCTCTCTATTCCTTTATAGTAAAGCCAATGTTATGATATTTGTTCTAATTTATGTTGATGATATCATAGTCACTAGTTCTTCAGATCAGGCTATTTCTGCTCTCCTTCATGATCTCAACAGTGATTTTGCACTTAAGGATTTAGGAGACTTACACTTCTTCTTGGGTATTGAGGTAAAAAGGACTCAGAATGGCTTGTTCCTCACTCAAGAAAAATATGCTACTGATTTACTAGCTAAAGTTGGTATGACAAAGTGTACAATCTCGCCTACACCTTTATCATCTACTGAAAAATTATCCTTGACCGAAGGAATAGCTCTTGGTCCTGATGATAGCACACAATATAGAAGTATTGTAGGTGCCTTACAATATCTGACACTGACAAGGCCTGATATTTCTTTCTCAGTAAATAAAGTGTGTCAATATCTACATGCTCCAACTACTGCCCATTGGACAGCTGCTAAAAGAATCTTAAGATATGTTCAGGGAACTATACATGTTGGATTAACTTTTCAGCAGTCTACATCTAGTTTGCTTAGTGCCTTCTCAGATGCAGATTGGGCAGGTTGTCTGGATGATAGAAGATCTACAGGGGGCTTTGCTATATTTCTTGGATCAAACTTAATCTCATGGAGTGCAAGAAAACAGGCTACAGTTTCAAGATCTAGCACTGAAGCTGAATATAAAGCCCTAGCAAATGCTACAGCTGAACTGATATGGGTTGAAGCCTTGCTTGGTGAACTTGGTGTTCAGTTGAAGCAAAAGCCTTGCTTGTGGTGTGACAATTTGGGTGCTACTTATTTGTCTGCAAATCCTATTTTTCATGCCAGGACAAAACATATTGAGATAGATTATCATTTTGTTCGAGAAAGAGTTGCAAACAAAATGCTTGACATCAGATTCATATCAAGCAAAGATCAAGTTGCAGATGGCTTTACAAAGGCTTTAGCAGTCAAAGATCTAAATGAGTTTAAGCGTAATCTCAACCTTTCAGAAGGTTGTGATTAAGGGAGGTTGTTAGATATATTTGTACGTACGTATGGCTTCTGGAGTAGTACTCCAAAGTTGTTACGTTAGAGATAGAATTCTGGAGATAAGTAGATCGTTTGTATCCTGCCGTGATTGTAACAAATGATCTCTATCTCTTCCTTGTAACTGCCACCGCAAGGGCTTGTTTCTTGCCATATATAACACGTACACGGCGACTCTAACGAGTACGACCGATTCTACCCAAAACCAACGTAGCTAATAATGGTGAGGGTCTGGCAGCTACAGGCGGCCGCCGGAGCCTGGCAGCTGACTAGGATTTTTGCTGGGATGGAGCGTGCGTGGGGATTCTCGTTGGGATACAGCATGACCAAATCGGTTTCTAGGAGAGGACAACATCAGCGAGTTTAATCATACGGTGCGGAACAAACGGATCGGACGGCGTGCGAGGCGGGGGATCCGGCGTTCCGATCCCCCGGGGGACGCGTAGTATCCCCCAAACGCGAGGGGTAGGAGCGTTTCGAAAACACGCCAACCGGACATGTCTCGTAGGGTTTTCTGGGGACGAGCCTGGTCAAGACTGGCCTGCCAAATGGCCCACTCCTGGTTTCACGTGTATTAAAGTCGGACCAGGATTATACATGACGAACCCGGTTAAAACCCCTCCGCCAAACGAGGCCGCAGGAGTTTTACAAAACGAAACATAGTACGTATATTTTTGGCAAAAATTCAATACAGTTTAAGTGCATCCGTATTTGCATCCTCTCCGCGCAAGTTATATTAATTCTTCACAGGATTTGGCAGGGAACTGAGCAATTATTCATAAACTGAACAACGACCTGGACCATGATGTGTTCCAAAATAAGCCACGGCCTGAACCATTGTGAGAAAGGATGACCTTAAGGTTTTCGTCAACTTCTTGTCAAAGACATCATAATAACTGGGCGATGTATACTCTTTCAGCCAACAATATTTCTTGTGTTATTTCTCTTGAGAAGAGGAATCAGAAGATAACTTTGTGTGTATGGTACTGAAAGAGCTTTTATATATATCTGCAAAAAAAAGAGCTTTTGCATATGCATTTAAAATTTTCAGGAATGAAAGTTTGTGGATAATGAATTCTAGGCAACAGTTCACTCATCAGGATCATCATTTACCAAGGTGTGAGTTTTTTAGTGTGTAAGACTTTTCAATTCATTGGAATGTTCCACAAATATGTTGTTCCCAACTGCAGTAGAAGGTCGACCGCTAATGCCTAGTAACAATCAAAGATCAGACATCAGGTGAACTCCAATAGAAACTTGCACAAGTACTCTAAGTTGCTAAGATCATTCTATTGGAATTGGTTGGATTGATGCTACTATACTGTTTTTCCAATTAGAACTTCTGCGGCACTGTTCTTTGCGACGGAACCTGGGGCGGAGCCAAGGAGGGGAGGGGGGCTACCAGGGGTCCGCCCCCCCCCCCCCCCACCCCCCACCCCTAATGATTTGCCCCCCTCAACAAATCCATACATGTATTAACGTCGATTTTTTTTTGCTAATGGCAGTACATAATAATTTCATTAGTCTTAAGGCCTAGCTTAGTCGCTGCAGCTATGCATGTGTACAACGACTACGAAGCCCAACTAAACAGATGGCCCATCTTTCGAAGTCTAGGTCGATCATCGTGCCTGGGACTTTTCCATTTATTTTGCTTATTATACCAAGCGTGATTCTGACCGCCGCCTGATATTCTGGTCAGTTTGAATGAATTTTGGATCTTGCTGCTAGGCGCGTCAGACGGTTTTAACTAGCCGCTCTTGCGATTCGTTGATCAAGCAACGGCGTGGGGTTCCGCGGTTGCGCCATTGAGGCCATCTTACCATGATACCATCAATCGCCATACATATATGCATATTACTTGATTAAGCACTTAATTTCCGCTGTTAGTTTGGTAGCCTTTTCTGATAGATCACGTGTTCGGATTACATTTCAACATGCTAGTATGGTTAGTTAACATACTTGCTGAATGTAATTCTTTACTAACTGAATGTAATGTATCTTTATTTTAATTATTTTATATCTAAGGATGAAGAGGAAAACACCACCAGAAGCAATAATTTTCTTTACTAATTGAATGCAATATATCTCTATTAATTATTTTATGCATAAGGATAAAGAGTAATTGAGTAAAGCAGCAGCAAAAACTATTAACTTCTTTGAAAATATCCCTAACGGTTTCATGAAGAAATTTTGTGATATGTAGTGATGCTTATTCTCTTGGGCAATAATCCCCCCCCCCCCCCCCTCCACACACACACACCTCTATGGTCAAATCCTGGCTCCACCCCTGCTGATAACTCACATTCCATGTACACATCGACAATTTTAGTAACGCCGCCATCCCACCGCAACATCTTCCTGGCCAGCCACACATGGTGCATGCTCTTCCCATGGAGCTGGGAGAGGCCGGAGACATAAATCATGTGGTCCGCTAGTGGGTTGGGCGCTAGATATGACGGTTTCTTGAATCGTGAATATTCTATTCACTAGACATTTTATCTTTGTGTCACAAACTAGCCACCTTATTGACGGGCCAACACTAACCCTGTGTGGAACCAAATCCCAATATTTCCTAATCCTAACTTATCCCTCATCTTTTTCAAAAAACTTATGCCTCATCACTCAACATCATTGCCACCGTCTATGACATCCTAATGCAGGTCTCATCTTGTTCTTCAAAATATAAGACCGACTGTTTTTCCGACGCTTCGTTGGGCCTTAGACATGGAGAGTGATGCATTTGTTTCAATATTATGCTCTTAAATAATAAGATTCATGTGTATGTTTGATTGGTGCAACAACCATGCCATTGTATAACCATGTGCACCAATATGATCACTTGGGTGCCACGTAAGCATTATGGTCTTCACTAATAAGCTATATATAGCAACACACATAATACATATAATCTATCCTTAGTATCTGAACTTCAAGATCACGACAACTTCCGATCATGGAGTCCTCCGTAGCGAAGTAGATCCCACGTAGCTCTAAAATACATTAGCGAATATTCTTAGGATGAAGCTTATTTCAGAGAGTTGTTACGGACACCTGAATTAACTTCAATACTGAGCAATTATGTCTTCGCGGGAATTTGACAAGGAACTGAGCAATTATTCATAAACTGAACCACGACCTGAACCATGATGTGTTCAGAACTAAGCCACGACGCATGACGATTGTTCAGAACAAAGACATAAAGTGCAGTGTGATCGAAACTGTACTACGCTAAAGGGGAAATCCCTTTTGCAAAATGATTAGACAGGCTAGTCAGCCTGAGCTCGAAAATCTATTTTCGGCTCAGGTCTTCTCTGTCCATATGCAAGTCTGAAATCAAATGTCCAAAAATGGTAAAAGAATGAAAGATTCTTTCACTTTGCACCTTGAACACATTCCAAAATACGTGCACGTAGAAGGTGAGCTCACAAAAATCAACCAGGTCCCAACAATGGTGCTGCAGTGACCGTAGAATCGAAGCAATCGTGCCACCAACAATACCATTTTGATAGCACTGCCAGAACCATGCTCCCGACACGACAACAACTTGGCAAGTCAAGAATACATTTAGTTCCGCGTGATGAACAGAGTTGGCATGTTCCCAAAGATGAACAAATTACCCCGTAAGTTGACATGCAATTATGTCTAGCTCCAGATTGTCACTTGGTTTTGGAAGATGAAGCAGACAAAGACGGGAAAAAACTGAAACGAATATCAAATCAAGTAGAGAACAACTGTATAGAACGACGCGGCCGTTATTCTCTTCCTCTCTCAAAGCGTCCGATGAGTACCACAGATTCACTCGCACGCAAAATTCTTCGTCGTAACAGTCTGATGGATACTAAGATTAACTAATGTACGTATTATCCGCTTTAGGCGCCAACTAGTGCTAATGCATGCCATGTAGCTAGACTATGTCCAAAACAAAAATATATACCAAAATAGCTCATGCATGCCATGTAAACTATGTCCAACAAATCACCTCCAAATTGGCCACATATCTTCACTTTGATCGCAATATAGCCTGTGCAATAGGTGGATGAATTTAACATGATGCGTGACTTCGTCTAAATCTCACCAACTTGTTCGTCCATGCTCCCAATGCAACTTCTATGTTAATATTTTCCGTCGTCCATGGAATCACAAATGAAATTAAATAACACGTTAATATGTTTTCTCCGATCATTGTGGACAAGGTTCTCAGATACTTGTTAATATATTTCACTCGATCCTCCAGCCTTCTCCCTGGATCAAATTATGATGGAAACCTAGTGAGCTCCAACAGCTTGATTCTAGGGTCATTGAATCTTCTTATGCATAGGGAGAGAGTAAATTATTTTGCTTGCATCGTCTTGATATAAACTTTTGAGTTAATAAAAGCTTCCTTTATGAAAAAATAAAAGCAGCTCGATCCATGGCTCGATGCTCTTTAGTTCTGAATGCAATCGAGGTAGGCATACCTTGGCGCAATCCATGATCCCTGCCACAATGTATCATGCCTCACAGGGAGGAGTATGTGTGGATCTTCATAGTACAATTTCTTGGTGCGTCTGTAGTCACATTTGCAACACACAATAGAATATCACAAAGCACATTTATTTTTTGCGAGGTAGGATATATTGCAGCAGTGATGACGGTGCACCTAGCACGGAGCCTTAGTCAATTTGTGACCGAACTAAAGAGAATGTAAGCGATGAATAATGTCAAAAACCGGGGGCAAAAAACAAATAGTCAATTGCGTTATTTCACCCTTCCTATTTTTGTGTGTACAAGAACTTGTCCACCGTGAACGAAGAAAGCGAGTGGACACCAGATTTATGTGCTGAATAAGAAGGGTTGACATTAAATGTGTCAACATGGATGAAGAAGTTGCTTACATTGTAATTCTTGTCATATAATCAAGCTAGTGCCGAGGCTTTGAGCGAACGAAGAGCCATGGACACATAAGATGGATAGAGTAGTTATGGCCTTATGGGATGGACATTGAAAAGAAGATGGACATGGAACTTTCCTGCCACTTACCTTGCTCAAATTTCCTTTCTCTCCCACTTTTTATTAGGTACGGAGAATAGACATCCTTAATTATTCATGGTTTGCAGTTACACACCAAATACAAATAGTGTCCCCTACACACAACCCCAAACTAAAAAAAACTAACAAGGATTATTCATCCACCCATGTAGACATACACGTGAGATGATTAAGTCGCATAACAATGTGAAGGGAGTGCACACAAAGTTGTACAGTGGCTCGTAAATATTTGTTCTGACATCTTGATCCTATTGTGTGGGTTGGAAATTGGAAACACATGATAACTCAGTGTTCTCTACCAAGAATTTCTATTCATATTTAAAGCGAAGACGTTGAAATAAAGGCCATATGTATAACTTCCATATGGAGGCCAGTGTATTTCCCCTTTTCAAAAAACAAATTAAGCGGAGACGTGGATCACAGCATTTCTTCTACAATAATATTTTTTCTTTTTGCATAGAACTTCTTGTTAGATGAGAGTAGTTCTAAAGAGACATTAGTATTAAGTAATAAAGCGCCCATTTCCAAAAAAAAAAGTTCTAAAGAGAAAGGATGACCTTAAGGCTATTGTCAACTTCTTCTCAAAGACATCATAATAACTGGGCAGTGGAAACTCTTTCAGCCAACAATATTTCTTGTGTTATTTCTCTTAAGAAGAGGAATCAGAAGATAACTTTGTGTGTATGGTGAACGAGTTTTTACATATACCCGCAAAAAATAGCTTCTACATATGCCTTCAAAAAAATAACTTTGTGGATAATGAATTCTAGGCAACAGTTCACTTATCACGATCATCATTCACCAAGGTGTGAGATTTTCATTGTATAAGACTTTTGAAGTTATTGAAATGCTCCACGAATATGTTGTTTCCAATTGCAGTAGAAGGTTGACCACTACTGCCTAGTAACGATCAAAGATCATGTCTACTACTTGAGACATAAGAGTATCTCCCATGGAAACTTGCACAAGCACTCTAAGTTGCCTAGATCATTCTATATTGGAATTGGTTGGACCGATGCTCCTACACTATTTTTCCAATTAGAACTTGAGAGGCCCAAGTACCGTTCTTCATGGCGGTTCATGATAACTCACATTTATGGTACACGGTCAGAACTTCATCAACGCCGCGCCGTCCCACCACAACATATTCCTGGCCAGCCACACTTGAGTTTCACAGCTGTTGCATGCTATTCCAATGGAGCTGGGAGAGGCCGGAGATGGGAATCAAGTGGTTCACCACTAAGTTGGGCGCTAGATACGACGGTTGCTTGACTCGTGAATATTCTATTCACAAGACATTTTATCTTCGTGTCGCAAAGAAGCACCTTATTGACGGGTAAACTATCAAATCCAGTGTGGAACCAAATCCCAATGTTTCCTAATCCTAACTTATCCCTCATCCTTTTCGAAAAAAACATATCCCTCGTTACGCGACAACATTGCCACCGTCTATGACATCCTAATGCAGGTCTCATCTGGCTCTTCAAAATATAAGACCGACTGTTTTCCCGACGCTTCGTTGGGCCTTAGACAAGGAGAGTGATGCGTTTGTTCCAATGTTGTGTTCTTAAATAAGAAGATTCATGTGTATGTTTGATTGGTGCAATGACCATGCCATTCCACAACCATGTGCGCCAACATGATAACTTTTGTGCCACGTAAGCATCATGTACCACAGTAATAAGCTATATATAGCAACACACATAATACATATACTGTATCCTTAGTATCTGAACTTCAAAATCACGGCAACTTCCGATCATGGAGTCTTCCTTAGTGAAGAAGATCCCACGCAGCTCTAAAAATAAATTAGCAAATATTCTTAGGATGAAGCTTATTCCAGAGAGTTGTTAGGGACACCTGAATTAACTTCAATACTTGTAAGATATATCCGAAAGTTTGTGGTTGAGAGTAAAAGGAATTGTGCACAAATTTGAAAGTTTCGTATTAAATAACATGTTATGCATAAATCACGCCCTTCTAGCCATGCATATTGTATGTTCAAAGTTTTGTATTAAGAAATATGAATTGTGCATAAATTTTAAATGAGACTTCCCAATTCCTGCACGGATTGAGACAAAATCTGCCATGTCAAATGGCGCAAGTACCCAAATGGAAGGGATCAACAGTAAGTTACAATATTGCATATTTAGATAAAATCCTATTGAATTTCATGTGTATGTCTGCGTACAAATTTGGCAAAGGAAAAGAGTAACAAATTGGATGTATTATTTGACTGAATTTTCTTTAATTTGTCTGTCGCACGGGCTTGCATTGCAATACAAGTTTCTCCAACTTGCTTGCGATTCAAGCAAGATAATCAAGATGATAGTAGTCTGGCTGAAGTTTTTTTTTCAAAAAAGGGAACCGAGTCCCAACCTCTATAGCGGCCTCCGTGGTCATGTACATGATGTGGCGGCTAGGTCTCAACTTGGTGATGGCCAGGCGGTGGTATGCGACGCTCCCTACACCTCCAGGCTAGATTGGATATGGATCATCAGGTGCTACACGTGGTGAATCTTGTGGATGTGCCAAGTCAGGTCTGCCACGGGGAATTGCTACGCATGGCGACATAATGGAGGCGTCAAGTCATACCTATTGTCGGCAGGTGCTACGCGTGGTGGCTTCCATGGAGGCATTGCATGTTGCCGCTGGTTTGAAGGTGGTGTGACAGTGACAGGAGACGATACGGTTTGGGGTGTCTTCGTCTACCGCATCCCCTCTAGGTATCTAGCTTCTTTGGTGCTAGGATCCGGATAAGAGATAATGGTAGAGGCGGCTTCATCGACGAGCAATGTGTACTCTGGTGGAAACACATGATCTTTGATCAGGCTACGTTGACATGCGCCTCCGTGGTGTCCTTGCTAAAGGTGATGGATTAAAACTAGGATTTGGAAATGAAAATCCCCAGAGCGATCTACGGCTGGACTCGTTACCATCGGTGCATGTGTGGTGTTTTATTTTTGAAGACTTAGCTTAAGAGTGGTATAGTTTTTGGCTTGTTTATGCTGTATAGTTTCTGGCTTGTTTCTGTCTTTTTTCCATTGTTGGATTAGTAGTTTCCTCGAGGCATACTGCCTCCTGTTTTTCTTCTCTAGGTTAAACATTTTTAGCTGCTGGATTTCTCTTTATGAGTGTGTATCTCTCGGTGCATTTTGGGGGGTGGGGTGGTGATCTATTCTCTTTGACATTGTTTTTTCAGGGACTATTTGACAGTGTGTTGAAAGTGCTACCATGCCTCCTCCTTTTATGAGAAAGGACGCTTTGTTACTTAAAGACTTTTAAGACCAAACATCTTCAATTTAAAAAATTCATTTGTGGTCTATGTGTAAACGTGGTGTTGGCTTAAGATAGAGACAAATGCGTACGTAGATGGTAAAGACTTGGTGAAAAGGCGTACCACCGTCGTTCGTTTTCTGCCGTGTGTTGCGCTCGTCAGATATCTTCTTTCCTGCGTTTAGTATTTCTCTGTACACTCAGGAACAACAGTCCAGCCCTGAGATGGTTTGCGGCCTGCGTTCCGTTTCGTTTCCTCGTTTAATTTGGTAAGCTTTGCCAGCGGGCGTGGATGTGTGTGTGGTTCTCTAACTGAACTCTGTTTATCAATTTTCAGCGAGAAATGAAAATTGGGAGCTGGGAGCTGCTTTCCTGAAAAAAAGAGAGAGAGAGCAGAACGAAGATGGCAGGACATAGGTTGCGCTTTTTTTTTTTGGCAGAGACATAGATTGCTTCTCTACCGCTTGAGAACTCAGCAACCCTTGTAGAAACTTCACATTCGACAAGTACCATACATGCCTTATTTCCTTCTTTTGACAACTTTTTTTTGATGCTTTCTCTCTGTACAACTTCACAACATAACATGAATAGCACTATAGCATTAACCGACACGGTCATTCTGAGCGAGTCCCAGTTTTCGGATACAACTGCACAACATGCTCAACGTTCGATTCAGTTTCTTCCCTCATCAATGGTCTGAAGATTGAAATTAACCAAGCTTCTTCCTGGTTTCGCAGATGTAAGCACAGGCGACGACGGCAACAGCGACTGCGAAGACGGCAGTAGTTGTCGTCACCACCCTCTTCGCCTTGTCTCTGGACTTCCACGCCAGTAGCATAGCGCGGGAAGGCGTGAACCCGAGCTCCGAGAGCTTCTTGTGCGACTCCGCGTAGTCTCTGAAAAAGGCCTCCTCATCCTGCGCAGAAGTTGCCAGGTATATATCCAGCAAGTTTGGGGGAAAAATGTACTAATAGCATATGGGTAGGTGAAATTCTGAATTATACTGTGATTTACCTTTGCGTATTTCTCGACGTATGGACGGAAAGCGGGATGGTCCACTAGAACCTTGTCTGTGGGCAGCTTCAGGAGGCCATCGGAGTCCCCTTTCAGAAGCTCACTGCAGGATACACAGAAGTTGAAGGGAGGCCATAAATATAATGCTTGTACTGACAATGCAGCTCAGATCTGAAACTAGTGAGAAATCATTGAAACACGTCGTGTTTAAGATTACGTAAAATAGGAGTTGTCAAACTTGAGAGGGTCCTTTGTCCAAGCACCGTCGAATCCTGACCTGTCTGGACGAGCTTTCCCCTAGAAAGGTGCAGTTGCAGAACAAGAAATTTATAGCAAACGAATGTGGCTAATGAACTGTTATGTGAACACAGAAAAATGTGTTGGTAGATTACCAGAGTATGACCACCCGATAGTGCTACTATGTCCTTGTCAGACAGGCCCATCCGGTAGAAGACATCCCTCAGGTGTGAAGCACCTGATCACAGAATAACAGAAGAAATTTTTGCATAAGGACATGATTATTATAAAAGTTCAGTTTAAAGTACATCAGTTGGAACTTGGAACTAGTTTTCCATAACTCGGTGGAAAGTTTTTGCATCCTACATTCCGTTCATGAAGAATGGTTTTTGCCACTAGAATAATCTAGATAGTGGTGTTAGTTGCTTCTACCTTGCTTAGCATCTGGCAAGCGCCCTTCCTCCGGGCAATCCGAAGAATCCTGGTGAGCACACACAGTCGCAAAAAATAGAAAGGTGAAAACAATAAGATACCCTGAGCGAGGAGATGTTCGGTTTGAACGAAAGCATTGATACGTTACTGTTGTCGTTAACTTACCTTCCTGCCAGGAATGAAATCTATGGCTGGCCCACCGGTGACCTCGACGGCGACGACTCCGGCGAGCTGGTACAGGTCGGCGTACGTGATCTTGGGGTGCTTCTGCTTAATGGGTTCTGCACAATAGGGATTCATTCACCACCAGTTAGATATGCTTAACTGGATCACGAGAGAAATCATCTGGCTGACAGATTTGCTTAATTGGTTCACCTAGAAGGTCGACGGCGATCTTGAGCCCTGCGTTGGCAGCGTGGCCGAGCTCCTTGGGGAACCTGATGGAGCCGTTGGGGCCTCCCGTGTTGGTGGCCTTGTCGTAGGTGCCGGCGTCGTGCCATCTGCACCATGGTCACCGTCGTCAAGCAAGCAAGAAAGAAAAGGCAGACACAAAGTGCATTGCTTAAGAACAGAATGGAGGAACACGAGAGGCTCGGGGTCGTACGCGAGGCGGAGCATGATGGGTGCGCAGCTCTTGCTGGCGATGAGCGCGCGGAGGTCCCGGCGCGCCCTTTCGATCTCGGCAATGTACTCCGCGTCCACCACCGGCCCTGTCGTGGAAGACGCCATCGTCACTGAGCTCTGTCTTTCTCTCTTTCTCTGTTGATCGGGAGAGACGAGAGTCGGAACGGGGCAGAGGAGCTCTGGTTTTGAGCAGGGGAAGGAAGCAGGGCGGGGTTTTGTAGGAGAGCGGGAAAGGGAAAAGGTTTGTAGGACAGAAGGAAGGATGGAACTGGAAGGAATGGAAAGGAATGGAGTGGAGGCGCGGAGAAAGCACGGGATTTCTCCACATGAAAGCAACATCGTGGATTACGTGATCCTTGCCCAGGGTTAACGGGTCCACAGCAGCAAACATATTAAGCGGTCTCAAAAAAATGTTCATACCGTTCGTAAGACCAAAAAGATGTTCATGTGTTCCACAAAAAAAATCCTATGTTTTGAAAATAACAAATTGAAGAGACAAGCTAGAAAAAATTGTATAATTATTAGAAGAAAGTAAAAAAAAAAAGAGAAAGAGAAGATTAAAGGAAGGAAGAAAACATCCTAGGAAAATCAGACACAAACATGTGAAATAATATCGCGAGACAAAGCAAGAACTTGGGCTAGCCCATGCGGGAGATTGTTGCGGACCTGTCGGTGCTCCATCTCGCTATAGGCCACACATAGTGTTTGTATTTGGCTGCCCATTGGATTTGTAGCCTGTGGTTTGCTGGGTCATGTACCGCTGGTTAGGGTCTGCTTACTTGTGTGTTGCCGCTTCCTCGAAGGTGAAATTGGGTTCATGTGGTTGCTTTGGTTATGTCCTTTCGGTTGGGCCGCATCTCCCGACATGTAATCGCTTCAATGAATGTTGTTGCTCTATGCAGCTTACATGTCCGTGTTCCTTTTCTAGGTGTGTGGCATTGCAGTGGGCATATTTAGTGTCATGTGTTCTACGTGGAAGGGAGGTGCGGGGCGGGATATTAGTTCATTGCTGCTTTAACCGTCGGTTGGTTGCTGTTCTTGCCATGGTGGTGTTTTTCTTTTGCAATGTTGCGACTACCTCCTTCTCTGTCTCTTGAGCTTTGTCTGTGGAGGCTAGTTCTGTGCATGGTCGATGCACCCGTGCATGTTCTCCGGAGCTGCCCCACCCCTCCCCCGCTTCCGCCCTTCACTCGGGATTGTTCCTTCTTCCCTCTTCTTTGCGTTTTTCTGTAATGATGTTGTGGGGAAAGGTTCCAGTGGCGCGGTTCATGGGGTGTGTTCTTTGTTGCGGCATGCGCGTGATCTGGATCTGTCGTGGTGGTCGTTGCGGCAGCTAGCCGCTGGTCAAAGACGGTGTGCGGATTTGCAATGGGTTTCTGGATTTGGGGATTCATGGGTGACATCTTTTCTTTGATTAGTGTGATGTTTTGTTTGATGTTGCGGATTTTGTCAGCCGTGTGTGTGGCTGAGCTCTAGGGGCCGATGGGTTGTGGGATTGATTTCTTTAGATTTGTATGGCGGGTTGGTTCATGTCGTTGTAAGTGTGTTGTGTGTGTGTGTGACATTGGTGGTTCATCGAGTGCGGCATCTCGATGTTTTTTCGCCATGTGATCTAGGGTTGGCTACGGGTGATCCTGATGGAATAATCCCAAGCCACATCGAACAGAATATATACTCCAGCGAGCGAGCACCCCTATCACAAAATTTAAGTGCCATTAGAAGAGGAGGGTACGGCGGAGCGTGTTGGGTCCATCTAGTCTCTAAAGAGCTCTAAGCTCCCTTAAATTGAAGATCTCTCCTTACTCGTGATGTGTCGCTGTGTGATTCACTAACGTGGCATGGTAGGATGCTCCCCAAGTATACCTAGAAAATGTCTGTTTAAAAATTAAACGGTCATGGCCAAGCAGATTGTTTATTTTTATACTTAACTCGCAAAACAAATTAGATATGTAAAATATATTAACAGTTTAACAATTGTACAAATACTAAGAACATGAATAATGTTCACATCAAAACAATAAAATTGTTCACTTAGTACAAAATAAAATACAAGTGTTCTTTAAAATATTCATCGATCTAAAAAAATCTCATGGGTTTGATGTTCACGTTTTTTAAAAATATTCACTAGGTTGAAAAAAAATCCATCGTTCTGCAAAAAGCTCTCACATGTCTACATAAATATGTTCATGTAATTTCAACAAATATTCACCAGTTTGAAAAATGTTCAACGATATTAAAAAGTTCTCATTGGTGCGAAAAATGTGTAGCTGGAACTGTCCTAGAACGCCGCCAAGGTCTCCCCCCCCTCGGAGTCATCTATCCCGTCCTCCATCACCGCCGGTCTTCGTCGAGCCATAGAATGACATCGACGGCCACACCGTGAAAACCTACTCCGCCTCCAGCTCTCCCTCTTGGTTTCCGTTGTAGGCACCGTGTGTGCCGCCATGGGCTGCACTTGTTTTCTAATGTTGAAGTTTCTGAATAATTGGAGTTGACCAAATCTATCTGAAACAAGCTAACTGAAGCATTACGCGAAAATCGACCACTAAATCAAAATGAGACCGGAAGATGACATGATGGAAGGAAAGAATAGAGGCACACACTTACGATCTGCTACTGACAAGTCATCCTCTGAGATTTGAAGTAAACGCCATGGAAAAACTACTGAGTCTGCACTCTCTTTGAAGTGTTTTCTAAATGTAAAACATCTAAAGTCAGAATCTGAAACCCGACTCTCTCCCAGGCCAGTCACATTCAGTTTGGACAACACAGTTTGGATCATGGAAGTATTTTTAAATGTACTGATGTGTCACGGTTTGTTCCAACAGTGATGCTTGCACTGCTTCCTGATCAAACTGATCTGCACCTAAAACTCTTGTGCATTTGTCCTTGTTGTCTGGGTCAAGCATCCATGCCAAGCATATTACCTGCAGAAATGTTTAATTTCAGTTATATACTAGCATCAAAATACACAAAAAATCCAATGTAAACTGAAAAGTTAAACAATTGCAGAAGATATACACTAGCATCTTGTATCATTAGTACCATTCCATAAACTTCACTAACAGAATGCATCAATCCATAAACACAAGTGTCAGCTTTGGGCTTGAAGGTTTTCTCTTATTAGACTGAAATGCAATTGTTTTGGGACTTACCTGCATTCCATCAAGTTCCAACAATGAAAATTAAACAAAGAACTTTCAGAATTATTGCTTCATAAGAAACCTGAATTTACTAGCACAGAATACTAGCAGATCATGTGTGTAAGCAGATCAGAATAGTGCAGTTTTAAAACATAGGAACATAGAACTAGTGCTCAATAAGTGTAGAACCTTAGGCTGTACCCATATATTCCATAGAAGAATTTCTTAGACTGTTCCTTTTAGCTTATATTCAGAAAGCAGAAGTTCGCCAACTTCGGTTGCAAGCTAAAGAGACACAGTACAAATAAAGCTGCAACTCCTAACTTCACAAAATCTACATCGGTAGGATCTTCATGGAAACAATATAGTGTGTGTAATTGTGAAGGAACTATTCAACAAATTAACAACTGACGCACGTAAACCTGACACTAATACACTTGAAGATTCTATATATAGATCAATCTGTCGGCACCTGATATACTGAGAGGCTTGAATTAGAGTCTAGATTAAAAGAGAAAAATCATATATCAAGAAACCTGAAAGTAAGATATCATGGCAGTATATGGATTCTAAATTGTTAGGTAAAAAACAACACACATAGTAATATAAAGAAGAAAAAGATTCATTAGCGGTGGCGAACCATCAACAATGTAAAACACTCAGAATGACCAATTAACCACGTGGAAGAATGACCAATTATCTGTATGAACATGGCCATGCCCCGTCGTGAGGCTAACCGCTCTGATATCATGTGATAAATATTGAATCCCTGGATATTGTGTTGTATTGCAAGGACCCTTATGAGGGTTTATATAGAGTTACACGGGATAGATGGAGACTTGGAGTATAAGATATAGAGTCCTAGTCTATCTCTAGTCTATACACGTATACGTACTCTAACATAGCTTTCAGCATGTAATCGCTTCGATGGATGTCGTCGTTCAGTGTGGGCTTCCTATATGCGTGCTATGCGTGCTATGCGTGCCATTTGTATGTGTGGCGTTGCAGGCTGCCATGTGACGCGTGGTCGGTTCCTTGTTGTTCTCTTTTTTGCTCTTCTTTTTCCGTGGTGGTGCTTTTCTTTGGCGTTTTGGTGACTTTCTCCTTCTTCGCCTCTTGAGCTTTATTGGTGCGGGCTGGTTTTGGGCATGGGCGCTGTGCCCATAGGTGTTCTCCGGGGCTGCCCCACGCTTGGATTTATTTCCTTGCTTTCTGCTCTACATTTTTTTCAATGCTATTTTGGGGCTAGTTCTAGTGGCGTAGTTCGTTGTTGGGGCATATGTGTGATGTGGATTTTTGGTGGTGGTCATTGAGGTGATTCGCACATGTCGAGGCTAGTGCACAGATGTGCTGCGGATTCCTGGATTTGAGGATGTCGGAGACACAATTCATAGCCGATTTTTTATTGTAGTCATGTGTTGTTGCCATTTTGGTCAGCACATTTGTATGGTCGGGACGCACTGGGTGGTGGCTTTTGGGGTCGATTTCTTTCAATTCGTATGGTCGGTCGGTTCATAGTCGTTGGGAGTGTGTTGTGCACGTGTCATTGGTGGTTCAGTGAGTGTGGCATCTCTGTATCAATATGCTTTGAATTTTGTTGGTGTTCCTTTGCACGGCTGGTTTGGGGCTGGTGTGCCAAGGGTCATCTGTTTTTTGCTTTGTTGGATGGATGTCGGGCAGCCCGCGTGTGATCACTGTGGTCGAAAGTGTTTTGGAATCTTATTTGTCATTGCTTGACTTTTGCATGTCTTTCTTGTTTTCTTTCGTTGCCTATCTTGTTTGTTGTTTATATAAATTGGTGCTTGTGTGTTGTGTTGTGCGGTAGTGAGGATATCCAGTAGCGATTCCCTTTAGGCGTTGGGTGAGCCGGATGCGGTTAGTCATGTGTGTCCTCGCATTTCTTCTGCTCAGGGTTTGATTGTTCATTGTTGTTGCCTTGCGCCTTTTTCTTTATGTTTCTACACTGATGTTCATTGTATTTTCCCTGATGTGCTCTATATCAGTGGGGTTCGTTGTGGTTGTTCCTGGTGGCACAAGCCTAGGCCACATCGAACCGAATACAAAAAACATATATACTCCACCAAACGGGCACCATCTCATAGTGTTTAAATATCATTACCAAAGGATGACGCGGCAAAACACGTTGGGTACATCTAGTAAACACTCACTACAGGACTGGGAAGCTACGCCGACGGCCGGTCGCTATGCCGACGGCCAAACGTCGGGGCCGTCGGCGTAGCCATCGTTCAGGCCAGCCCCGCCAAGCAGCCGGCGTAAATTGCCCTCGGCATATTCTATGCTCTACCGAGGCCACGACGGCTGCCCTCATGTAGCTATTTTTTATTTTATCTCATTAAACTTTGAAAAATCATAACTAAATCATTCTAATTCGGAAAAATACAAATAATATATCAAAATTTGCAGAAAAATAAGACCTATCTATCTACACTTAAATATTACACATTTATAAATAAAAATTAAGTAAAATATAAAACATTATATATAGTTTAAAACAGGCATAAAAAATTCAAAAACAATCGAAACAATGCGAAACCTTCGCGTGGTGTCATATTATGTGACATAGTTAGAAGGAAAAATATTAAACTTGGTATATTAATTATGTCTCAAAGAAACCTTCACAAAATGAACTATCTCATTCGAGGTTTCTTGCCTTTCGGGTCAAATGACCAATGTTATGGCTAGAATCAAGACATAGTTTGTGATAATGTGCCCATATTGTGCATACACATGCATCATGGGATGGCGAACAATGTTGCAGGAGGAAGTTTTCCTTTTCGTCGCACCAAAAAGCCATTTCCCATTTTCCGAGCATAAAAAACAGACGGTTTTGTGAAGCAACCACCAAATGGATAATTCAAAATACTACCACCACATTTTACAAAAATACTATACCACCTTATATGGACAATGTCCCAACAGGGGGATCCGAAACCTTTCCGTCCACCTTTGGTGAAAAAGACAAATTTCTGCCGAATCGGCAGGAAGTGGGTCAGATATGAACTACAGGTACATGATCCGATGCTCATGTTTTTACAAAAATCATTTTTAGGTTCACAATATGCTATTGATCAAAGATCTAATGAAAGTTTAGCGAGGCTCTTCCCCGAGCTAAGAATCTTTATGTCCGCCGTTTGACAAAGTTTAACGATAGTTTAAAACGGGCATAAAAATTGAAAAATGATCGAAACAATGCGAAACCTTCGCGTGGTGTCATATTATGTGACATATTTATAAGGAAAAATAGCAAACTTGATATATTGATTATGTCTCAAAAAACCCTTCACAAAATGACCTATCTCATTCGAGGTTTCTTGGCTTTCGGGTCAAATGACCAATGTTATGGCTAGAATCAAGGTATAGTTTGTGATAATGTGCCCATATTATGCATACACATGCATCATGGGATGGCGAACAATGTTGCAGGAGGAAGTTTTCCTTTTCGTCGCACCAAAAGGCCATTTTCTATTTTCCGAGTATAAAAAACGGACGGTTTTGTGAAGCAACCACCAAATGGCTAATTCAAAATACTACCACCACATTTTACAAAAATACTATACCAACTTATATGGAAAATGTCACAACAGGGGCATCCGAAACCTTTCCGTCCACCTTGGGTGAAAAAGACAAATTCCTGCCGAATCGGCAGGAAGTGGGTCAGATATGAACTACAGGTACATGATCCGATGCTCATGTTTTTTTACAAAAATCATTTTTAGGTTCACAATATGCTATTTTATCAAAGATCTAATGAAAGTTTAGCGAGGCTCGGCCCCGAGCTAAGAATCTTTATATCCGCCGTTTGACAAAGTTTAACGATAGTTTAAAACGGGCATAAAAAATTGAAAAATGATCGAAACAATGCGAAACCTTCGCGTGGTGTCATGTTATGTGACATATTTATAAGGAAAAATAGCAAACTTGATATATTGATTATGTCTCAAAAAACCCTTCACAAAATGACCTATCTCATTCGAGGTTTCTTGGCTTTCGGGTCAAATGACCAATGTTATGGCTAGAATCAAGGCATAGTTTGTGATAATGTGTCCATATTGTGCATACACATGCATCATGGGATGGCGAACAATGTTGCAGGAGGAAGTTTTCCTTTTCGTCGCACCAAAAAGCCATTTCCCATTTTCCGAGCATAAAAAACGGACGGTTTTGTGAAGCAACCACCAAATGGCTAATTCAAAATACTACCACCAAATTTTAAAAAAATACTATACCAACTTATATGGACAATGTACCAACAGGGGGATCCGAAACCTTTCCGTCCACCTTCGGTGAAAAAGACAAATTCCTGCCGAATCGGTAGGAAGTGGGTCAGATATGAACTACAGGTACATGATCCGATGCTCATGTTTTTTTACAAAAATCATTTTTAGGTTCACAATATGCTATTTTATCAAAGATCTAATGAAAGTTTAGCGAGGCTCGGCCCCGAGCTAAGAATCTTTATGTCCGCCGTTTGACAAAGTTTAACGATAGTTTAAAACGGGCATAAAAAATTGAAAAATGATCGAAACAATGCGAAACCTTCGCGTGGTGTCATGTTATGTGACATATTTATAAGGAAAAATAGCAAACTTGATATATTAATTATGTCTCAAAAAACCCTTCACAAAATGACCTATCTCATTCGAGGTTTCTTGGCTTTCGGGTCAAATGACCAATGTTATGGCTAGAATCAAGGTATAGTTTGTGATAATGTGCCCATATTATGCATACAAATGCATCATGGGATGGCGAACAATGTTGCAGGAGGAAGTTTTCCTTTTCGTCGCACCAAAAGGCCATTTTCTATTTTCCGAGTATAAAAACGGACGGTTTTGTGAAGCAACCACCAAATGGCTAATTCAAAATACTACCACCACATTTTACAAAAATACTATACCAACTTATATGGACAATGTCACAATAGGGGCATCCGAAACCTTTCCGTCCACCTTGGGTGAAAAAGACAAATTCCTGCCGAATCGGCAGGAAGTGGGTCAGATATGAACTACAGGTACATGATCCGATGCTCATGTTTTTTTACAAAAATTATTTTTAGGTTCACAATATGCTATTTTATCAAAGATCTAATGAAAGTTTAGCGAGGCTCGGCCCCGAGCTAAGAATCTTTATGTCCGCCGTTTGACAAAGTTTAACGATAGTTTAAAACGGGCATAAAAATTGAAAAATGATCGAAACAATGCGAAACCTTCGCGTGGTGTCATGTTATGTGACATATTTATAAGGAAAAATAGCAAACTTTATATATTAATTATGTCTCAAAAAACCCTTCACAAAATGACCTATCTCATTCGAGGTTTCTTGGCTTTCGGGTCAAATGACCAATGTTATGGCTAGAATCAAGGTATAGTTTATGATAATGTGCCCATATTATGCATACACATGCATCATGGGATGGCGAACAATGTTGCAGGAGGAAGTTTTCCTTTTCGTCGCACCAAAAGGCCATTTTCTATTTTCCGAGTATAAAAAACGAACGGTTTTGTGAAGCAACCACCAAATGGCTAATTCAAAATACTACCACCACATTTTACAAAAATACTATACCAACTTATATGGACAATGTCACAACAGGGGCATCCGAAACCTTTCCGTCCACCTTGGGTGAAAAAGACAAATTCCTGCCGAATCGGCAGGAAGTGGGTCAGATATGAACTACAGGTACATGATCCGATGCTCATGTTTTTTTACAAAAATCATTTTTAGGTTCACAATATGCTATTTTATCAAAAATCCAATGCAAGTTTTCCTTTTCATCGCATCAAAAAGGCATTTTTCATTATCCGAGCGCAAAAAGGGAATTTTCTAAAGCAACCACCAAATAGCTAATTCAAAAACGGAGGGTTTGTGATTAGTTGATATGGATATCATATTTGGATTCCTCTCATTTTTCTGATCAATTTAAACATATTATTTGTTGAATTTCGATTTACAGATTTAGAGATATTAATTATTCTATATTAAATAGAAAAATACAAAAAAAATAAAATTATTATATTTTTATTTGAATTCAATAATATTTTTACTTATTCATTAATATTTACTTAAATAATTGTTTGTAATTTCAAAAAATACAAACATGTGACATGATGATATAAGAGTTAATAGGATTGATATCATAGTATTGACACCAATGTATGAATTACTTTGCGGAAACGGATTCTGAAGGAACGAGGATGTTAAGCGTGCTGAAGCTGGAGTAGTATTAGGATGGGTGACCTGCTGGGAAGTTTGACTAAGACTGGAATTTAATCAAATACTAAGTATAATTAGTGTTAAAAATGTTCAAAGTAGGAGATTAACAAGTGAAACAATTCAAAGAATAAAAAAATTGAGAAAAAAAATAAAAAAATATTATTTTTCAAAAAAAATCAAAAAAATAAATATTTTTGCAACCAGTCGACAGGCTATGCCGACGGCCGCTACGCCGACGACAAAGCCTTCGGCGTAGCATACGCCGACGGCATTTTGATACGCCGACGGCTTGAGTGTGCTCACGAGGAGATCTTCTTGAGGAGGCTACGCCGAGGGCTGCCCTCGGCGTACCATACGCCGAGGGCATTTTGGCCTACGCCGACGGCCTTTTGCCCTCGGCGTAGCGCGCGTGTCCCGTAGTGACTTCTACTTTTCAAGTTCACAATGTGATGCCAGGTGATCATTGTGCAAAGTACATTTATCGACCAAAGCGGGACCAAAGCGGACAATTTTAAATAGACTTTAGTGGCAATTCACATGGCAGCTCAAGATGAGCATAAGCGCCAGCATAGTTTGTTTGCATATGTGAGGAGGGGCCTCTATATATGCTTGTTGAGGGAGATTTTTACATTATTAGATGGAAGGAAGATAAAAATAATGATAATTTTCATGCTAGGTGGCCTTTTATTTTTAACGCAATCACTAACAGTCCTGATTTAAGAGAAACAATTCTCTTGGAAAGACATTACACATGGGCCAACAGTAGAGATATCCCAACCTATGAAAAGCTAGATAGGATTCTAGCAAGGTTGAGTGGGAATAAAAGTTTCAAATGGTCATTGTTTGAGCACTAGCCCGTTCAGGTTTAGATCACATACCTTTGCTTCTTGATTCAGGGGAACAAGCTCACCTAGGTAATAAAGCAAAATTCTCTTTCGAATTAGCATGGCTCAAGAAGGTCTCTTTGGAAAGATCGCTCATTGGTGAACTTCCATCACAAAAGGAAATAACTCAATGGAGGTATGGTAGAATAAGATCCGCCACTTCAGAGAGTTTCTTATGGGATGGGAACGAGATCAGTCTAGTGCCTATAAGAAAGAGAAAGAACATATACTTAGTATAATTGATCTATTAGACAAGAAAGCTGAAAATGTTGTCCTCCGTGCATCTAAAAGGGCGTCTCTAAGAAATGCCAACAAAAAAATAGCACCCCTAAGACGGGCCGAAGAACCAAAGTGGACACTACGTGCAAATGTAAGAAATGTACAAGAAGGTGAAGATAGCACTAAATACTTTCATCTTATTGCTAATGGCAGACATAAGATTTTCCAACTTGAATAAGATAAAGGGACAATGATCGGTCAAGAGAACCTTAAAGTTTATATTTTAGAGTGTTATAAACAACATTTTGGGGTAGGAAAGATGTTATCATATGGAGATCGGCTTATTCCGATTAATTCATTTTTTTACTAGTTTAACGATATTTTTGTTGTCTTTCTTGAAAGTACCTATAGGAGTACGAAAGCCTCTAGGCTTTTACAGATATTTTTTTGGCACAGTGAGGATGTTAAACATAAATATTAATTAACTAAATGGGATATGATTTGTAGACTAAAAGATCAAGGAGGACTTGGAGTCGTAGTTCTGGAAATTAAAAATAAATATGTTCTTAGTAAATGGTTGTTTAAACTATTTAATGAAGAGGACGCCTGGCAAGAGCTGTTACATGTACCCTATCTCAAAAGACTTCAGCCCAAGTTACAAGTAAACCCAATAAATCACCCTTTTGGACATGACTCATGATAGTTAAAGACGAGTTCTTTAGTATCCGTGTTGCATGTATGTGTGTTTTGCCACCATCAGGATCCGTGCCACACGCATGTGTATGTTTTACCGCCATGGGTATCCGTGTTGCATGCATGTCTCATGTTGACGTCGTGCTCTTGGACGAAACCTCCTTAGAGTATTTGCTCACCTCTGCCGTTTGCTCCCTAACGCGGACCGTGGATACCTCATGCACCACGACCACCATGGGCAGCCCACTATTTTGGATCATATATTCTTTCCTTTATGTTGATGACATTATTTTGACCAGCTCCCGGGATCAAGCTCTTTCTGTGCTGATTTGTCAATTAGGTTGCCGTCAAATCACTAGAGGAAAAAGGGCCATCCGTTCGCGACCCCTCGGAGCATTAGTCCCGGTTGCGCCACCAACCGGGACTAATGCTGGCACGCGTCCCGGTTGGAGCGGGCACGGGCGGGCATGGGTCCCGGTTGGTAGAGGCGTCGGTTGGAGCCACCAACGGGACTAAAGTTTCCACGGCCACGTGGCGTGTGCACCTTTAGTCCCGGTTGCTGGCTTCAACCGGGACTAAAGACCCCTTGCCCTCTATAAATGCAACGCCCCAGCCCCCTCTGCCTCCACTCTGTTTTTTCGAATGGTCTAAGGTGTGAGGGTGTGTGCTAGTTGTTTCTCATGCATGCATTGAAGGTGTTTGTTGAAATGTTTGAGTGAAAAATCCCGTTGAATTTCACATAGAACAAAAATATAGAAGGTGTCCGAGACGCACTTGAGCTTTCTCCTCTTTATTTCCCTCGATCGAGGTTAGCAATCTTATCTTTTCTAGGTCATTGATACAATTCATGTGTCGGTGTGAATTGGTTATTTCACTATTTATGATGTCCTGTTTTTTGATAAACTTACTTATATGATGCAGATGAACGGTCGGGAATGGATGTACGGTGACCGGGTAGCCGGTATATCAAAGGCGTGGATAAATTTATCGATGTGGCTACGGCAAACAAAGAGAATGGATTTATACGTTGTCCATGTGTTCAATGTCGGAACAACAAGGAGTACTCTTCCTCGAAAATCATTCGTACCTGATTATGAAAGGTTTCATGCCCAACTATAATTGCTGGACCAAGCACGGGGAAAGAGGGGTTATGATGGAAGATGGTGAAGAAGAAGATGATGATAACAACTATCATCGTCTGTTTCTGAATACAGTGATACGCAATGGAAGACAATGGAGAGGAAAAAGGTGAAGAACGGGCATCGGATGAGCCGGTGATGAACTTGGTAGGGTCATTTTCGATGCAAAGAGAGACTGTGAAATGAAAATAAGAAGTTGAAGTTAGAGGGCATGTTAGAAGATCACAAGAAATTGTTGTACCCAAATTGTGAAGATGGCAGCACAAAGCTCGGTACCACCTGGAATTGTTGCGATGGAAGGCAGTGTGGTCTAACTGACTCCTCATTTGAAAATATGCTGAAAATAATGAAGCCAAGTTTCCAAAACATAACGAACTTCCGAGAGTACCTCTGAAGCAAAGAAGACTCTCCGTCCTCGGGATTAGATGTGCAAAAGATACATGCATGCATTAATGATCGCATCCTCTACCGATAAGGAGTATGAGAATTTAGATAAATGCCGGTATATGCAACGTTGCGGTATAAGATCGACGAGATGGCCCTGGTGATGTTGAGGGAGAGCCCCTCCGGAAGAGGGTTCTGCTAAGGTTATATGGTATGATCCTATAATACCAAGGTTGAAACGCATGTTCGTAAACAAAGAGCATGCCAGTTGTTGCGATGGCACAAAGAAGACCGTAAAAGACGGGAGTTGAGACACCCTGCGATGGGTCACAGTGGAGAAAAATCGAGAGACTTCCCGGACTTTACTGGTGACGCAAGGAACTTATGGTTTGGTCTAAGTACGGATGGCATGAATCCTTTTGGGGAGCAGAGCTGCGATCCAGACCTGGCCCGTGACTCTATGTATCTACAACCTGCCTCCTTGGTTGTGCATGAAGCGTAAGTTCATTATGATGCGGTGCTCATCCAAGGCCCGAAGCAACCGGCAACGACATTGATGTGTACCTTAGGCCATTAGTTGAAGAACTCTTACGGTTGTGGGGCAAACCAGGTGTACGTCGTGGGATGAGAACAAACAGAGCCATTTAATCTCGAGGGTTGTTATTCAGAACCATCAATGATTGGCATGCTCTTAGTAACCTTTCGTGATGACAAACAAAGGATATAAGGCATGCACCCACTGTTTAGATAAGACCGAAGGTACATATTTGCATAAATGCAAGAAGGTTGTGTACCTAGCGAATCGACGATTTCTTCCGACCAATCATCCCGTAAGAAAGAAAGGCAAGCATTTCAAAGGTGAGGCAGATCACCAGAAGAAGCCTGAACTCCCTGCTGGTGATGATGTATTTGGTATGGTCAAGGACATAGAAGTAATCTTTGGAAAGGGTCTCGGCGGTTAATCAGTTCCGAACGACGTCGCTACAGGACACGCACCCATGTGGAAGATGAAATCTATATTTTGGGAGCTGCAATATTGGAAAGTCCTGCGTGTCCGCTCTTCAATCGACGTGATGCACGTGACGAAGAATCTCTGCGTGAACCTGCTAGGATTCCTAGGCGTGTATGGGAAGACAAAAGATACACCTGAAGCACGGGAGGACCAACAAATTATGAAAGACCCAAAGAACATGCATAGAGATAACAAGACGGATAAAGGGCGTCACTTAAGTCGTGCCAGCTATGCTCTTACCAAAGCAGAGAAGGAAATCTTTTTTGAAGTCCTTTACAGTATCAAGGTGCCGTCGGGCTTCTCATCTAATATAAAGGGGATAATAAATATGGCGGAGAAAAGTTCCAAAACCTGAAGTCTCATGACATCACGTGATTATGACTTGATTGCTTCCGATTGCATTGAGGGGGCTTCTACCGGAAAATGTTCGAGTACCCATTGTGAAGCTGTGTGCATTCCTCAATGCAATATCTCAGAAGGTAATCAATCCAGATATTCTGCCAAGGTTACAGAAGGATGTGGTACAATGTCTTGTTAGTTTTGAATTGGTGTTCCCACCATCCTTCTTCAATATTATGACGCATCTCCTGGTTCATCTAGTGGAAGAGATTGCCATTCTCGGTCCGTATTTCTGCACAATATGTTCCCCTTTTAGAGGTTCATGGGAGTCTTAAAGAAATATGTTCATAACTGCTAGACTGAAGGAAGCATCTCCAAGGGATATGGAGCAGAGAAGGTCATTGAGTTTTGTGTTGACTTTATTCGACCTTAAGCCGATTGGTGTTTCGACTCATGGCATGAGGGAAGACTAAGTGGAAAAGGCACGCTGGGAAAGAAAGCAATGATATGTAGGGACGGGGATTCTTTCACTAAAGCACACTACACAGTTCTACATAATTCCACCTTGGCAGCTCTGTATATCGAGGAACACAAGAATATTGTACGCTCCAAAAACCCGGGGAAGCCTGAATCATGGATTACAGATGAACATATGAAGTCTTTCGGTGGTTGGATGCTGACACATCTCTTGAATGACACCACTGTTGGAGATCAGCTATACTTGTTGTCCGCGTCACCATCTTCTACTGTATTAAATTTCCAAGGGTACGAAATAAATGGGAATACATTCTACACGATCGCCCAAGATAAAAAGAGCACCAACCAAAATAGTGGTGTCCGCTTTGATGCAATAGACGAGAATGTACAAAAGGACACATATTATGGTTACATAGAGGAGATATGGGAACTAGACTATGGAGTCTCTTTTAAGGTCCCTTTGTTTCGCTGCAAATGGGTCAACCTGAATGGGGAAGGGGTAAAGATAGACCAGTTGTACGGAATGACAACAGTGGATCTCAACAATCTTGGTTATAGAGATGAACCATTCGTCCTAGCCAATGATGTGTCTCAGGTTTTCTATGTGAAGGACATGTCCTCCAGATCGAAAAAAAGAAAAAATATGCAAACGAATACATCATATGATGAGCCAAAGCGTCACATAGTTCTTTCAGGGAAAAGAAACATCGTGGGAATCGAGGACAAGATGTACATGTCAAGATTATAATAAGTTTGATGAAATTCCACCCTTCACAGTGAAAACTGACCCAAGCATTCCGTTAAGTAAAGAAGATGCTCCATTGTTACGTCTGAAGCGGTCATAAGGAATGACATATGCCAAGAAGTTCATGCTCATATTATGTAACTCTAGTTCATGCCTTTCGCGGTTTGTGGCTTGACCGAAGGATATCTTTCGCGGTTTGTGGCCTTTAGTCCCGGTTTTGTAGTCTCAGTTTTTAATATTAATAAATGTCTTGAGTGTTAGTCCCATTTTGTGGCTGGACCAGGAGTGCCTCTATGACCAGTTTCTTGGAGATGCCGGGAGGGCCCGCTCGTCGGCATCTCCCGAACTGGTAGTGGTGTCCTGCTCGAAAACCATCTTGCAGCTTGTAACTTCACTAACTAGATCAATACGCCTCGGAGCTAACTAATTTCACATATTAGGAGTGCCTCTATGACCGATTTCTGGAGATGCCGGAGGACTGGGCTCGTCGCATCTCCTCGAACTGGCCGCAGTGGTGTCCTGCTCTCGAAAACCATCTTGCAGCTTGTAACTTCACTAACTAGATCAATACGCCTCGAGCTAACTAATTTCACATATTAGGGAGTCGTCTATGACCAGTTTCGGAGATGCCGGAGGACTGGGCTCCGTCGGCATCTCCTCAATCGCGTAGTGGTGTCCCTGCTCTAAAACCATCTTGGAGATGCCTCAACTGGCTAGAGGACTGGACTCACAAGGATGCATATTTATAGTACAAGCAACTCGGCATAATGTCGACACTCACGACATAATGTCGACACTCCCCCCTATTATTAGTGCTGACTCATCTTTAGTCCCGGTTGGTGTCTCCACCCGGGACTAAAGGTTCATCTTTAGTCCCGGTTGGTGACACCATCCGGGACAAGCCAAGCACGCCATAATGTCGACACTCACCCCTATTATTAGTGTTGTCGGCCCACTGCCGCAATCCCTTGATCGCGGTTGGTTTCTCCAACCGAGACTAAATATGAACCTCTCTTTATATAGGCATTTCCTCTATTTATTAGGTAACACTTAAGACATTTATTAATATTAAAACCGGGACAAATCGGGACTAGCTAACACTCAGCCTAAAGCCCCTTTAGTCATAATCATGCCTAGTCCTATAGTACGCAGCAGTGGTCTTCATCGTCGTCGTCATCATCGCCGTCACGTCACACTCTCCGGGATCCTCAGCCCATCCATGGCATATACCAGGGCCATTCCAGCCTCGGATTCACGACGGGTGGGAGGGTCTCTGAAGACGATGCACAGCCGGCATACCGATGTGGGGCCTGGCGGGTGGACTCGTGGGCACCGTGATGCGAGGATGGTCTCCCGCGATGTAGCGCATCACTGATGATAGTACAGTTCTCCCACCACGACACGGCCGACTTCGTTGTGGTTCACCGTGTGGCCATCACCTCGTACTGGCGAGCCCTTTCTTGCCTATTAGCGAAGAAGGCATTCCGTGTCATAGTTCGGGATCCCACTGGGATCCATCCGCTCCGGCGTGAGCTCGTGGTAGAAGTGGTTTGTGATGGCCGGCTGACGTGCGGAACATTGAGGGACAGAGGGCGAACCCTCCAGCTCGGCATCCAAATGGCGGCGGTACCGATGGACAAGGGTAGTTGAGGCGCACGCCTTCGGTCTCCTCCTCGAGGGTCGAATGGCCCAAGAGGCGTTGTCCATTGTTCTAAGAGAGGAAGGTGTGGATGTGTGGATAGCCATGACACGATCACCCTAAATATAGAGGAAAGGCGGAAAACTTGGCGTGAAGCTTTGGGAAATGGCGGAAATATCTTTAGTCCCGATTAGTGACTACATCCGACTAAAAGCTCTAGTAGAAAGGAAAGGGCGGGAAAACTTGGCGGGAAGAGGTGGGAAATGGCGGAAAATATTTTTAGTCCCGGTTTGTGACTACATCCGGGACTAAATGTGTGCCGAACAATGATCATGTTTCGAAAAAACCTTCACAAAATGACCTATGATGTTCGAGGTTTCATGGCTTTCGGTCCAAATGACCGATGTTATGTGCTGAATCACGGCATAGTTTGTGATGTTGTGCCCATATTATGCATGTGTGTGGACATTGGTATGGAGAACAATGTTGCAGGAGGAAGTTTTCCTTTTTGTCGCACGGAAAAGCCCTTTTCCATTTTCCGAGCGCAAAAAACGGGTCGTTTTGTGAAGTAACCACCAAAATGTCGTTTCAGAATGCTACCGTCCTATTTTCCTAAAATACTAGACCACCTTACATGGACTATATCCCAACCGGTACATCTCAAACCTTTTCGTCCATCCCGGGTCAAAACGACCAATGTCTGTAGAATCGCGGGAAGTGGGTCGGTTTGTACTACAGTACATGATCTACCGCCGTGATTTTTGAAAAATCATTTTTAGACTCGCAATATGTGGTTTCTTCAGATATCCAATGCAAGTTCTAACAATGCCCGTCCCTATCTTCATGCACAACCGTTCGACCATAGTTAGAAATTCGGATAATTCAAAACGGGCATAATAAATTCAAAAAAATCCGAACAATGAAAATCCTTCGTGGTGTCATATTATGTTACATAGTTGAAAGGAAAAATACCAGACTTGGTATATTGATCATGTTTCAAAAACCTTCACAAAATGACCTATGATGTTCGAGGTTTCATGGCTTTCAGTCCAAATGACCGATGTTATGTCTTGAATCACGGCATAGTTTGTGATGTTGTGCCCATATTATGCATGTGTGTGGACATTGGTATGGAGAACAATGTTGCAGAGGAAGTTTTCCTTTTGCATCGGAAAAGCCCTTCTCCATTTTCGGCGCAAAAAAGCGTCGTTTGAAGTAACCACCAAAATGCCGTTTCGAATGCTACCGTCCTATTTTCCTAAAATACTAGACCACATTACATGGACTATATCCCAACCGGTACATATCAAACATTTTCGTCCATCCCGGGTACAAAGGACAAATGTCTGCAGAATCGGTAGGAAGTGGGTACGGTTTGTACTACAGTACATGATCTACCGCCGTGATTTTTGAAAAATCATTTTAGACTCGCAATATGTGGTTTCTTGAGATCCAATGCAAGTTCTAACAATGCCCGTCCCCTATCTTCATGCACACCGGTTCGACCATAGTTAGAAATTCAGATAATTCAAAAGCGGGCATAATAAATTCAAAAAATCCGAACAATGAAAATCCTTCGTGGTGTCATATTATGTTACATAGTTGAAAGGAAAAATACCAGACTTGGTATATTGATCATGTTTCAAAAACCTTCACAAAATGACCTATGATGTTCGAGGTTTCATGGCTTTCGGTCCAAATGACCGATGTTATGTGTGAATCACGGCATAGTTTGTGATGTTGTGCCCATATTATGCATGTGTGTGGACATTGGTATGGAGAACAATGTTGCAGAGGAAGTTTTCCTTTTTGTCGCATCGGAAAAGCCCTTTTCCATTTTCGGCGCAAAAGCGTCGCTTTGTGAAGTAACCACCAAAATGCCGTTTGAATGCTACCGTCCTATTTTCCTAAAATACTAGACCACCTTACATGGACTATATCCCAACCGTACATCTCAAAATTTTCGTCCATCCGGTAAAAGGACAAATGTCTGTAGAATCGGTAGGAAGTGGGTCCGTTTGTACTACGGGTACATGATCTATCGCCGTGATTTTTGAAAAATCATTTTAGACTCGCAATATGTGGTTTCTTCAGAGATCCAATGCAAGTTCTAACAATGCCCCCCTATCTTCATGCACACGGTTCGACCATAGTTCAAATTCAGATAATTCAAAGCGGGCATAATAAATTCAAAAAAATCCGAACAATGAAAATCCTTCGTGGTGTCATATTTTGTTACATAGTTGAAAGGAAAAATACCAGACTTGGTATATTGATCATGTTTCAAAAACCTTCATAAAATGACCTATCATGTTCGAGGTTTCATGGTAGTCCCTATCACTTCTTATGTTTAAAGTTTTCTAAATTCCAAATTGATATTAAAAAATATAAGTTAATTCATTTTAATTGTAAATGGTTCATATTTTAAATGGTTACATTAATTATTTTTAAAGCAGAAAATGTTTTTGAATTATTTATTTAAATCCAAACACTTTTTATGTTTAAATTTTTCTAAATTCCAAATTAATATTCAAAATATAAGTTAATTCATTTTAAAAGGTTACATTAATTATTTTTAAAAATAGAATATGTTTTTGAATTATTTATTCAAATCCATACACTTCTTATGTTTAAAGTTTTTCTAAATTCCAAATTGATATTAAAAAATATAAGTTAATTCATTTTTAATTGTAAATGGTTCATATTTTAAATGGTTACATTAATTATTTTTAAAAGCAGAAAATGTTTTTGAATTATTTATTTAAATCCAAACACTTTTTATGTTTAAAATTTTTCTAAATCCCAAATTAATTTTCAAAATATAAGTTAATTCATTTTAAAGGTTACATTAATTATTTTTAAAAATAGAATATGTTTTGAATTATTTATTCAAATCCATACACTTCTTATGTTTAAAGTTTTTCTAAATTCCAAATTGATATTAAAGAATATAAGTTAATTCATTTTAATTGTAAATGGTTCATATTTTAAATGGTTACATTAATTATTTTTAAAAGCGAAAATGGTTTTGAATTATTTATTCAAATCCAAACACTTTTTATGTTTAAAGTTTTCTAAATTCCAAATTAATTATCATTTAAAAACAATACAAATTTAAACCCCACAATAAAAAATAAAGGAACAGAGAGAAAATACCGAAATTTTTTGAAAAGCAGAATATGTCGGTTGGAGCCACCAAGGGACTAAAGACTCTAGCGCCAACCCTTGGTCTGCTGAAAATTTTGGAGTATAGGTCCCGGTTGGTGGCTCCAACTGGGACGTATAACCCTTTAGTCCCGGTTGGAGCCACCAACCGGGACTAAAGGTCCTTTGGTTATAACCGTTTAGCCCTTCCTCTTCTTTTTCCCTTCCCCATCACTTCTCTGCTTCACCGACGCACAGGCTGCCCGAGCTTCGCCGCCGACGTTGTCAGCTGCCGAGCCGCAGCGTCGCCGTCAGGCTCCATCCGCCAGCACCGCCGCCTCCGTCCGTCTGCACGCATCGTCGCCCACGACTCGTCTTCCTCGACCCGTGCTCGGCCGGCGATTCGCTCAACCTCGACCTCCCGCTCTCTCGACCAACCTCACGCTCGGGTGAGCAAGCGAACCTTCGATGCCTCCTTCCTTCCCTCTCACTGTAGTTCATGCCTCGCCGTTAGATTCCGTTCTCCGTCGGCCGTCGTTGTACCACCTTCTCCCAGAAACTGAGGCGGCGCCGCCAATTTTGAGTAGGCGCGGGCGGCGCTGGCGAGTAGGCGCGGGCGGCGCTTGGGATCAGTAGGTGCGGTATTGGCGGGCGTCGACGGCGTGTTACGGGCCCGACGTGGCCCATGGTGGCTTGCTGATGTGGCCTAGGCCCAAGCCTCGAGTGATGGCTAGGTTGTCTTGGTAAAAACCCAACCCTTTGCTGATGTCATATTGACACGAGAATTCAATTTTAAATGATTTAATAATTCGGAAATTGATATAAACTTGTAAATTCAATATCTTTTTATTTATAAGTCAGAAAAATACAAATAATATATCAAATTGTTCAGAAAAATGAAACCTATCTATTTAACCTATAATAATGCATTGTTCAACAATTTAAATGACAAGTATAATTAGAAGAACAAATGCAAACCTATCATATGTTCCGAGTTTCCCGAGTTAGGGTTTTCACCGTGAACCCCGATTAAATCGTCGAGCATGTCTTAGGGTTACATTCCAATGCAAATTAACTTGTCATATCATCATACTTGCTTGAGCATTGCATCGATGCCATGTGTTGATTGTTTCCCTTTCTTTTCGGTGTTTCGATTATTAGGTTTATTATTAGTTAGGTATTATTAGGTTTATTAATTAGTTTGGTATTATTGGTCTTCGGCCCCACTAGTCAGTCAATGTGGGTAGCCCCAGACCCGATTCACATTGCCAGTCACTGTGGTTAGATAAGGAATCATTAATACCCCTTAGGTGCATGTGGGTTCGACGATGTGCCTTCGCTGAACATTCTGAACCCTCTTAAATCGATTCCAATATGGTATTTTGTTAGTATCTAGTGTTACCTATCTGCTGGATAGTTTCCCTTTTGTAGCCTTATACTCATGTTCCCCTCTCATATGCATCGGAGGTTTCTCCGAACTAGGTTACACCCCTCGGAACTCCGGAATATTAATTTTAGTTGATTTTAGCTAGAGTTACCTATCTACTACACGGTTTCCTTTTTGTAGCTAGGTTTAGGGTTTCTCTTCATTTTTATTATTGTGTATGTATATATTAGGGTTTCTCCTTAACTTTCTCCTTTATCCGCTTTGACTTATTCGTTTTTCCACCTATGCAGAAAATATGGACCCACACGTCAGAGACGAAGAAAAGGAAGAGTTGATCCAAGGTGTGATCCGTGGGGAAGATAATTTAGACGTATCAACGTTTCTGAACAACTCCGGTGAGGGTGATCCTCTTTTTACCGGAGTAGACAACTTGTTTGAGGTTGAAGGTGTTGCCTTCCGCGAGAAAGCGATGCCTTGTGTAATCGAGAAAGGCGACCGCTCGGCAAGGTGCATGTAATATAAATCAATTCATTAATTAATCATCTGCTATCTATATAGAAATAGTAATGACGATCTTTCTTCTTTTAGCCCTCGGATCGAAGGAATCTCTTGAAAAAGAAGACGAGGCCCAACCAAAAGTTGCAAGACCATGAGAGGTTCGGGATCGAAGATGTCGCCAGAGCGGCCGACAACTCCGAAGTTGTCGCAACCAAATTTGTGGCACAATGCGAATGTCGTTAGGGACTTAATCCCGATCACCATTAGAAATTGGAATAGGCCTGCTAATGCGGATGAAGAGGAACATGTTTATTTGTCCCTAACCACGCCAAAGATTTCTTGTGGAAGAGGCTCATGGTTAATTTCAAACTACCGAAGTTAGAGCTGGATCCAAATGCGGAGGATCCGATTGAGGACGCCACAACATGGGAGAGCCATGGAGGCTAAGGTCGGAGTGGGCTTTGAAGAAGATGGCCAGTGTTTCACCAAGCTGGAAGAAAAGATTGCACCTTGACTATGTCGTGAAAGAAGACTCGATTTCAAGAATATTCAGTTTGAGAAGATAAAACCATTCGGGATGAGTTTGTGGAATACAAGAAATCGAAAAAGCTAAGAAAATGTCTCAAACGAATAAGTGAATCTTTGCTAAGAAGAAGTATCACCATACTATGGGGCAAGGTGGCTACAAGGTTGGCATTCCTAAGTGGGAGAAACTTGAGCGAACTGCGTGATAAAAATATCACCCAGAGACGACGATTGGGTAGAACGTGCAAGGAATTGGTTTTACGGGCATGGGGCACGTTGGACTCGGAAGGAGGTGTATATATAACATACGACATAAAGAAGACCCTTGCCAATCGAGAGGATGAGAAAAGCGGTAAAAGGCTTAAAGATGGGGACTTCATTCCGATAGAGAGAATGATGAGCTCACACTGCCCTTGGAAATAAGGAACATGATGGACGAACACGAGGCACAATAGGCTCCCAATCATGGAGGACTGGGTTTCCCGAAGAGAGGAAGAAATATCCTGATAGAAGCCGTCAGAGGAGTAAGGACAGGGCAGCAGTTGAAGCAGAAAGTCGAAGAAGCGAATGCGTTTAATTGAAGAACGATTAAAGCAACAACAAGATGAAATTAACACACTTAAAGAGCAAAGTACTACCGCGCCCATCTCGGAAGACTGCGCATTCGATGCTACCGGCCTATCGAATAATCGAAAAGCAGTGTGGCCACCGAGGTCCCGGGTGATGACAATGGCGATGACGATGATGCACCGACGATGGCTCTGTTGGCTACCAGTGGATGATATCACGGAGATGACACATGCGAGCTACATGTCAAAGTTGTGAACATATCAATGAAGGTGGCGGTCGGCTATGCTACCAATTGGACCCACACCAACTTACCACGGTCGTCCGGTTCGGAGGGCTACGCTGTTGTCGGCGTGGATGAAATCATGCCCACCTTTGAGGTTTTGGATCTTCACTACCCGCTGGTGAAGGGATGTGATCTTTGGGTGACGCAAAAAGCGTCACCATTCTATGGTCAAGGATTGTATCGTGCTTGAAATCACACGCCAAGGCCATCTTCGCCTCACCGTCTCCGCGGTCAATAGGTCGCCGCCGCGCCGTCTTCGTCGCCTCACCGCTCGTCGCCTCACCAATCTCCGGTGCAGCCATCGCCGGGAGCCATCGCCGCCTCGGGATAAAAAGCGTAAGCGTAACGCCATCTTGTCGTCGTGGCGATCGCGAAGCGTAAACAAGAGCCTCTTCCAAAAGTACCAACGGTTCCTCCCAAGAGAGCTTATGGTATCTTGAAGAGGAGACTGCGGCGATCGTTGATCACGACGACAGCGTTTTAAGCTAAGGCGACCGAAGAGCGAGATCCCCACCAAAGAAGAAAAGGCCAAAGTGTTGAAAATGCTAAAGACTCTTCATCAACCCGAGCCAAAGCTGTCATCGGACTATGAGCGTTCTATTCTCAAGTCACATGCGGCACAAAAAGCCTCAAGAGCGATCTTGATGCAAGCGGAAATCTGTTGCCCGGTGGAGAACAAGCAAAACACTTGCCCCTCTCAAGGTGATTTCTCAAACCAATGTGGGTCGAACAAATATGGGGCGAAGAGCGGTATGATCCAGGTAGTTGCACTGTCTGAGAAGCTGCTCAAGGTATAGTATTGCCAAGTACTTATCCCGATTAGAGTTCTTCCCATGAGTGAAGTAGCATACCAATACCGACGGAAAACCTCTCGTCAAACTGAGGAGGTAAACAATCTTCCAACAAAATGCGAAGATTGCATAAGCGGTACATGCATGCCACAAGGGCCGGGCTAAGCGGATAGTCTTGAGGGTTACAAAAAGCATCATGGGAAAGATAAGGATGACATGATATCCATTGAATTTGATGAACTATTTCAATTATTCAATCAAGACGCCTTGGACAAATCGATCATGAGTGCCTATTGCCTGTAAGTACTAATTCTGTAATTAATTTAGTCTCCATCTATATTATTTTGTTTATTGCATGTATATAATCATACTTTAATATGCAGAATGAAGATTCTCGAATGAAGCAGAGGACAAATCTATGACATTGGCTTCATTGACCCATATTGGGTTCATGAAGCTAATCTCAAAATAAGCCCCCAGGATACGGAGGATAATATAGTACACGCCTTAAGGTTTTAAGAAACCAAAAGGGAAATACTATTTCCTTACAACTTCCAGCGAGTGTTATTGTCTTGTATATACTTTCTATTTCGCTTACTCGATGTTAAGTATATAATTGATTAGTTCTGCATTCGCAGGTACCACTATATTCTGTTAATCATTCAACTTGACAAAGGGCGTGTACTATTTATGGACTCGAAACATAAACCCCTTGAGACGTGGAAGGACATGCAGATACTTCGCCAGCGGTAATTCTAATCATTACGACACTATATCGGCAACGTTCGTGAATTTTATGATATCAAGTACTTAATAACTTTTTTATTCGTTTTTCGCCGCAGCGCTGGAAACGGTTCAAGAAGGCTAGGGTGTTTGGAAAGAGGAGCTTACATTTCAACCACTAGATGTAAGCACCACTAGCTATATCCGCGCATCTCTTTGATTCTAGTTTTGATACAGTTATTATCATGTTTGATTATTATTTTGATTGAACTGTTGTCGTAAAGTGCACAGACGAGGACCAGGTAACAATCTATGTGGATACTATGTATGCGAGTTCATCCGGCGTGCGATGAGATGGGCAGAAATTTAGAGCAACTCACGTCGTAAACAATTTCTATTGTTTTAATTACAATCAAATTGTGTTTAGTTTCATATTCATATAGGCTGACTCCTTTTTTAAATCAGATCGAACGTCTACGGACGGTCTTACGCCAAAGGATCGCTACGAGCAATACAGGAGGAATTGGCGGAATTCTTGGATGCGAAGTCATAAACACACAAGGGAATACTACTGCTGTGTATAGACAATAGGAATTGTAAAAATAGCAACTTTCAAGAAATTGGCGGTAGCATCGAATAGCAACTTTTGTATGTAGTGCATGAACTCGATCCGTGTATTGAATGTAATGTTGTCATGATGATCTTGTGTAATATAAGGTTCCTTCATTGATAAGTGCAAAACACTAAATAAACAATAAAACAACCTAAATGAATTCTCTGCGCGGCACAAAAGTGGCGAAAATGCTTGTGACAACAAAATGTGCCAAAATGAATTCTGCCATGGCGAAGAAATGGGCCAATCTACTGGCAGCGGGTTATTAGTCGGTTAGGTATTTACGAACCGACTAATCTCCACACCTCGCTCGATGCCACCACGTGCAGCCCCATTTGTCCCGGTTGGTGGGGCAACCGACTAAAGGTTAGAACTTTAGTCGGTTGCTCACGCTGATTCCGTCCGGTTGGGCAACCGGACTAATTCTTCTCAAACCGGACGCATGGGCCCTTTTCTGGGTTGCCCACGCGATTGCCCCGTCCCAGTTGTTCTACATTACTTTCTGGGCACTGAAGTAAAAAAAGTATCAAAGGATTTGTACTCACTCAAACGATGTATGCTACTGATTTGTTGGCTCTAGTCAATATGACTCGATGTATGTCCAACACCCTTGTCCACTTCAGATAAATTGTTATTAAGTGTTGTTCTCCTCTTGGTTCTAAGGATATCTCAAAATTACAGACGTATCGTTAGTACTTAGTCCTCTTTAGTATTTGACTTTCACATCTCTTAACTTGGCCTTTTCAGTAAAAAAAATCTGTCAATATCTACATGCTTCTCTTACTATTGTTTATTGGACAACAGCCAAGAGGGTTTTGTCTTAGTGAAAAGTACACTTAATATTGGTCTCAGGTTCTAGAAATCTTACGGCTAAACCCGATTGATTTTTGTGTCCGTCGATGTGTGATTAGATCAATCTATTTCAATCTATGATTTTTATAATTGGCATACCTATAGCGAGACGAAAGTCTCGCGGTACCGTATACCTGCGAATGCAAAGCGGCACTTGATCAGCGGCTCCGCTTCGTAGACAATATTTGTATCCTAGTTTAAAAAATCTAAATAAAATTATTTTACTTTCGCGGACTTACGTGGGTTGCCACTCCACATGAAGCGGTATTCCGACCATATGTATACCAAAACTTTTCTACACGCCACACAATCGGGGCTATTCCCGATCTCGTGTATACATACAATCGATCCCTAGAAGGTGTCGTTGCTGCGAGCGAGTGCATACTAAAATCATCTCTAGCAGTGTCCGTAAAACACGATCTGTAAAATCGGTGATACAGAACACTGATTACACATATTTAGTTTGCAAATATGCGATCATTGATCAGAACCTGTAAATTAAAACTGAATAATTTAAAGATGACTGGCTCCGCGGTAAAATTCAGAGAAGAACGGGTTCAGAGAAGATGACTGCCGAGAAGAACATCACGATTCAGAGTTCGATTTTTACATAATTTACATAATTCAATCACAAAAGTAACCTAGACGGAGGCGTGCAGGTGCGAGCGCTCCGAGCGGCAACGAAGGCTCGCCGCCGCGTGCTTCTCCGCCTTATCGGGGTCGACGAAGTCGTGCGGGATCACCGTCTCACCATCGCTCTCGTCGAGTTGTCGCTCTCTTCAGGCGACGCGTAATCGTGATACCTAGAGCTATCGCTCGATGGAGACGGCGGGCGCGGCCGCGAGGAACCCGCCCCCGACGAGCCGGTTCCGGTGTACCACGCAGGGGCGTAGGAGAAGGGAGTCTGACATGTGCGCGAAGACACATACCGGAGCGCCGCGCGCTTTTTGGCGCTGGTGTTGCGGCTGTGTTTGAGCTCCTCCTCCGACTTGAGGAGCTGGACACACGAGCCGATGCGGCGCTTGGTCGAGGCGCATGGCGGCGAGGCGGGTTGTTTGGCGGCAGCATAGCAAATGGGGCCACCGAATAAGTTTGCGCGCCGAGATAGTATAACGGCTCTAATCTACGGCAAAAACTGAACATGGCTCATATATCATCGAAAAAGTTTGGTTTCAGGTCGTTTTACGGGCACAGCTAGAGTACCCAACGGATCGATCAAATAATCCAAACTGAGCTAGCTAGCTGACAAAGGAGGCGGCGCGTCCCTTCCGCGGAGCGAGCCCATAGCCAACGTTATTGTCGAGGGAAAGGACAAGCAAGCTGTGGGCTCTTCCCGGCCGAGCAGTATCCGCATACACTAGCCATGTTTTTCACGTCACTGCATTTTTTCTTTTGGGAACACATTCACGTCACCAACCGCATATGCATACCAGTCAGTCGATTAGGGATTATCTTGGCTCCCGAGTTTCAGTTCTTCCTTTATTATTTAAAAAAAAAGATGAGAAAAGTTATTGTGTAATTTCTTTAAAAAAATATGTATACATGTCTAATGATGTATTCTAAAATATTTCAAAATCCCGATTCAAAGTACTCTATATGGATCTGAGCACAGTGAAGAGTGCTTATTTTCCCTAAGAAAAAGAAGAGTGCTTATTAAAAAACACTAAAATTTATCAGGTTACTATTTTTGTGTTGCCCAGAATTTGAAGATTGCTGCGGTGCAATTCTGCATGCTTGTTCTACACATCATTGATTACGTCTACCTTTAATTTGGTAATTTATTTTTACCAATCTCTTTAAATAAAAGAAGAACATGGTTTTTTTAGAGCCTCAACACCGAGTTACAAGAGTAGTATTACAAACACAGGGAGACGCACACCACACTCAACGCATATACACACCCTCATATGTACCTGCAACAACTACACCTACAACTCAAAACACATGCCATTCAAAAGACTTCCAAAGCCGTAGACTCCATGAACGCTGGGTCTTTCCTATGATCCAAAACGTACTTAGATAAACCTGATATGACACCATAAATTCCCTAATAGGTTGGGTGGCCACGGCCAGCCCCAACCATTGAGCCACGGTCTCATTCACGGAGAACAAGGTTTGGGAGTAGAATTTTCGTCGATTCGCGTCATATTCTACCTTATCCCCAATTCTTTATGAGATGCATGTCCCCAATCCTTGGACTGTAGTATGTGGCGTCTTTCACCAATGGAAATTGGACTCGCATGTGGTCTTCTTTTTTCTTAAAAAAACGGGGCTCGCATGTGTCCTTGATTAATCACATAATAGTACTATTCTACATAAACCCGGGATCCTCGTATCTGGCTAGTATTGCGACGTTTTACCATGAAACTTTTGCTCAGATAAATGTTGGCCTGAATTTTTTTACACAAAGCTCCTTTGACTCATTTGTACAGTATCTTACTCATCTATTGTTGAAGGTATCTCTCCGCGATTACATATAGCGGCCGCATGTCAATCTAGCTACAATGAAGTAGTACACGGACTACAAATACTTTGAGAAACAATGGCGGATGAATCAAAGGGCGCGACTATCGTGTCCGTTGGGGTCGGCAGTGATCACCCACCGCGAATCCAACACCTTTTGACACTTCGTCGCAGGCATCTCATGTGGCTTCACGGTGAGACATTTCATGCGCGGCTTTTGCAGCCGCGGCATCGCGCCGGCGATAGTGTGGCGGTGAATAGCAGAGCGGTGACGGCAAGCGACCGAAATGGGCGGGAAGAAGGAGCGCTGCGTGGGAGCAGGAGGGAAGGGGAAGTGGCTAGGGTGGAAAATAAAATTCGGATACGACGCACGTTGCCACACATTGCCCGGGTTTAGCCCTGGCAAGAAGATGCTTGGTAGGTGACCCAAATTGCTGACACTAGTTGGGACCTCTGGTGTGGACTGTTTTTTAGCCGCCACCCGCTGTCGGTGGAGATACTGTAATAAGACCGTTGCTTGCGAATGAGATCAACAAACTCCGATCCCTCAATTGGACCGTTTCACAAGATGATCCTGCTTGCTAGTCCACATGGGCGGCATATATAGTCCAACTAATTACATACGTACTCAACATATATACTCTCTCTATTATACGTGGATCAACGTATCCAACGGATGGATCCGATGATTAGGTAGTTTAATCCTCAACAACTAATTAAACCCGATCTAGCAGCCCTTCCTTTGAGTGATGCCGAGGCCAGTCGATCTCCAGTGTCGTCACTGTTGGAGGAAAGTTCAAGGTCAAGGATGGCTGCTTACTTGCTTGGTTGTTGACTGCATCGCGGTGATAGTCGACTCACGTAACATTCTACCTTATCCCCCATTATATTTCTTGGACAGTACTAGTAGCTAGTATGCGTCCTCTTTCCACGACGGAAATTGCCTCGCACGTGACCTTGATAAACGACCATACGATGTAACTATTCTATCATATCTCCACGTGATCATCCTCATATCTTGCTACTATTACGACAAAGCTCCCTGCAGACTAGTTTTTCTGGGGAGGGAAGAGAGGTCTCGATCTCGATCTCGTCGATTATATATCGCCAATCTAGGTTCTGTATACATTCTACCAGTAGCAGTACACTGACTGTACTGTGCAAACCGAGAGGAGAAAGAAAGAGAAACAGCAATGGCGGCTGACCCGACGGAATCATCGGTGGCCTTCGTGGCGGTGCCGTTCCCTGCGCAGGGCCATCTGAACCAGCTGATGCACCTGTCGCTGCTGGTCGCGTCGCGGGGGCTCCTCTCGGTGCACTACGCGGCGCCCGCCGCGCACGTCCGGCAGGCGCGCTCCCGCGTGCACGGCTGGGACCCCAAGGCGCTCGCCTCCATCACCTTCCACGACCTCGACGTCCCAGCCTACGCGTCCCCGCCCCCCGACCCGACGGCGCCGTCTCCCTTCCCCAACCACCTCATCCCCATGTGGGAGGCCTTCACCACGGCCGCGAGCGCCCCTCTCGCCGCCCTCCTCCGGACCCTCTCGGCCACCCACCGCCGCGTGGTGGTCGTGTACGACATCATGAACTCCTTCGCGGCCGAGGAGGCGGCGCGGCTGGGCAACGGCGAGGCCTACGGGCTGCAGTGCGTGGCCATCTCGTACAACGTCGGGTACATGGACGCCGCGCACCGGCTCCTGCGCGACCACGGCCTCCGGTTCGTCCCCATCGACGTGTCCATGTCCAGGGAGTTCATGGAGTACATGTACCGGACCACGGCGGAGGTGCGGGACGAGGGCGGCCGGGGCGTGGCCTCCGCCGCGGGGCTCGTCATGAACACCTGCCGCGCGCTGGAGGGCGACTTCATCGACGCCATCGCCGACCACCCGTCCTCCACCGGCCAGAAGCTCTTCGCGGTCGGCCCGCTCAACCCGGTCCTGGACGCGACCGCGCGCACGCGCGTGCCGGGGGAGACGCGGCACGAGTGCATGGACTGGCTCGACGCGCAGCCTCCGGCGTCGGTGCTCTACGTCTCCTTCGGCACGACGTCGACTTTCCGGGGAGAGCAGGTCGCGGAGATGGCCGCCGCGCTCAAGGGCAGCAAGCAGAGGTTCATCTGGGTGCTGCGCGACGCCGACCGCGCCGACATATTCGTGGAGTCCGGCGAGAGCCGGCACAACAAGCTCATGTCCGAGTTCACCAAGGAGACCCAGGGGACGGGGCTGGTGATCACCGGGTGGGCGCCGCAGCTCGAGATCCTGGCGCACGGCGCCACGGCGGCGTTCATGAGCCACTGCGGTTGGAACTCTACCCTGGAGAGCCTGAGCCACGGCAAGCCGGTCCTCGCATGGCCGATGCACTCCGACCAGCCGTGGGATGCCGAGCTTCTCTGCAAGTACCTCAAGGCGGGCTTCCTCGTCAGGCCATGGGAGAAGCACGGCGAGGTTGTACCGGCGGATGCCATCCAGGAAGTTATCGAGGAGGCAATGCTCTCAGAAAATGGGATGGCGGTGCGTCAGAGGGCGAAGGTGCTCGGCGAGGCCGTTCGTGCCTCTGTGGCGGAAGGCGGCTCCTCGAGCAAGGACCTGGACGACTTCGTTGCTTACATCACTAGGTGATTTCCGATTAGGGGAGATTTTAATTACTAACGAATGGTCACTGAAACATAACCCTGACGCGAAAATTCAAGTAGTTGTTGAATTTGTATTATTTCTCCGAATAAATTTATATATCTCATGACATGTACTTCCTCTGTTTTAAAATATAAGATGTTTTAGATTTATAAAGATAATGTATCTAGACATACATCTTTTAGTGTATATAGATATAGAGTGAACCTTTCGAACCTACAAATTAAAAGGCATTTAGATACATTATCTTCACAAAAGCTAAAACATCATATTTTATGAAACGAAGGGAGTAGTCTCTATACTTCATATGTAACCGACTGACCTAGTGGCTTTGTGAAGCAAAGTCACCATATGCATCTAAAGGTGTTATTGATGCTCCTCCATGGGGCAACCACATGCGATATGCATTCTGAACCGTCCGATCGAGTCCTAATAGCGAATCCGGGTCGTTGATTCACGCTAAGACGGTTTTGCCCAGATGAGCAGTATAAATTCAACTTGTTGCGTGCACCCAGTTTTTGTACCCACGGCCGAGTCTCTCTGCCAGATCTTATCCAGTCCGCACAGGAAATGGTCCGGACCCGCTTGTTGGCCTCTCAGGTAATGTTTTCATTTGACGTTTATCGGGTGGGCGGGGTCTAGGAAGGGGCAACGGCCCCGCGCATAGTGATTGGATGAGCTAGGACTGGCCCAGCCCCACGACGTCCTCCTCCTCCAATCCTCCCGCCGCCTCTCCCTCCTAAGCTCGGGTCGCCACCGCGCCGCATCCGTCCTCCTCCTCCTCTCCTGTTGTGAGGCGCCGCCGCTCGTGGACACGGGCAGGAGCTCCGTCGTGGCCGCATCCCGGGCAGCCTGCCTCCACCGGCCTCGAACAAGTCGCGCGGCGGCGGCGCCACGGGCAGGGGGCAGGGCGACGGCGGTGGCGAGCTAGCGGTGACGGGCGCGGCGGCGGCGAGCAGTGATGGGCGAAAGGGGCAGGGGCCAGGTTCCTCTCGCCATCCTCTTCCGCGTGAGAACCCTAGCTCCAATCCCCTCCTCTTTCCCCGCCTTCTCCTCTTCCTCCTGCTCGCGCCTCGGGCCGCTCACACGTCCCATCCCTCCCGAGCCACGCCTCCATCTCCGAGAGCGAGCCAAGCCGGCAGGACAAGTTCGCAGCGGTCGGAGGAGCTCCACATCCCAGGCCCTACCCACGTGCGGTGCTGTTCATCTCCAGCACCTGTAATATTGATCCCGCTCTCCGTTCAGATTTTGGGACTACAGATGCTATCCAAGAAATACGTGAGTACAGAGGAACAGATGCTCAACCTTTCGCTGACTTATTCTATTTACATGTATGATTGCTCGACATGTTGCTCTTCAAATATGTCAAGCAGTTCTCTTATAGCCTGTCATGTTTGTGTCTCCTTAATTTTCACCATTCCCATGTGAGTATGTGCGCATAAACTGTTTCTTCATTGTTTGAACCAATTTTGCAGTAACATTGCACTCTACGTATCCTATCACTAGCAGTGACTTCGAAATTTAGTACTCTACCATATATATGCAATTGTGACACAATATTAATTTTATTTTGTGTTCCTCCAAGGTCTTTCTATTTGTCCTTGAGCTCCTTCCATTTGTTGATTCAAAGGTAAGCTGATTGAATATTTATCCTGGTTTGTTGAAATGCTTACGTGTTTCTAGGTGAAGCTGCAACAGTATTTATCTCATTGATATCAGGGAGATATTTCTTGAGCTTCAGACAAAAAAGGCATCTCGCTATGTTTTCTTCAAAATCGAGAAGCAAAAGCAGGTTGTTGTGGAGATGACAGGGACTACAGCTCAGAGTTATGATGATTTCCTGACTTCTCTCCCTGAAAATGACTAAGCATATGCCCTTTATGATTTTGAATTTTGTTACTGGTGAGAACGTGTGCAGAGAAGCAAAATTTTCTTCATTGCCTGGAAAGCTTAATAATCATATATCCTTATGATAATGCTATTTATCACTTGCATTAAGAGAAGTTCATACCTGCTAAGTAATATTAACTAGCTTTTGATAGATTTTTGAAAGGTCATGTGATTTCCTGATAGGCTGAATTCCGTTAAGGCACATAGAATGTTGTTTCTCATGCATCTAATATAGAAATATGAAAAGCATGGACATATTACATAAATAGGTATTGCTGAGTTGTTACGGGAGAATCTGGTATATGATATTTCTCTTCCTTCTTTTGTTTGTTACCTGCTGCATAGGCTTGTAGCCGTCAACAAAGAATAAGAGTGCCTGTCAACATGTCTTCTTTAAATATTACTTGCAAATGGCGTAATTTGTTATCTGTTAAGAAAGTTCTTTTTAAATGGCAATACTACTATGCATAGCTGAAAAATCACCATTTGCACAAACCTGATGTAGCCTGCAATTTTGTTTCTCATGCCGATCGTCTATTGTGAATGCTGAAGCTATGCATGTATAGATACTATGCAGGCAGGGATCTCATCGGGCAGCAACCGCCGCCATAAGGGTCGCCAAGAGACCAGAAAACTCCGAGAAGCTGATTGTGGTAACTAAGCATGCAGCGACATTGCGTAGTTTCGAGCTAGCTAGAATAAACTCTTCTTTCGCAGCATCAAATGACACTGATGTTTCGTATGGACAACATTGCAGTTGGCGAGCGGTACCTATTGTCGGTGCTTTTCAGGTCCATCAGAGAAGAGTGCGGGCAGATGCAGACTCAGACGAGTGCAATTTTGTTTCTCATGCCGATCGTCTATTGTGAATGCTGAAGCTATGCATGTATAGATACTATGCAGGCAGGGATCTCATCGGGCAGCAACCGCCGCCATAAGGGTCGCCAAGAGACCAGAAAACTCCGAGAAGCTGATTGTGGTAACTAAGCATGCAGCGACATTGCGTAGTTTCGAGCTAGCTAGAATAAACTCTTCTTTGGCAGCATCAAATGACACTGATGTTTCGTATGGACAACATTGCAGTTGGCGAGCGGTACCTATTGTCGGTGCTTATCAGGTCCATCAGAGAAGAGTGCGGGCAGATGCAGACTCAGACGACATGAACTTGACTGTTGTATTAGGTTCTTTGCTAGAATGAATAAGGCAACATGAAAATGCTTGCTTGACCTGCACACGTTTCTTAACCTATAAGCGGATTTGAGTTTGTTTTTTAACCTATAAGAGAAAGGGTTCTGTAGAGAGCTGTGCAACATTGAATCAACTAACTATAAGTTTAGATAAATAAAAAGAAGACCGTGGGGCTTTAACTAGGCTCAGCTGGACTAAATCGATAAATTTAGGCTACTCTGAGTTAGTTCATGTAAAGATGAAAAAGAAAATCTACAGACCACTTTATAGTTCATCTTTCTGAAATATATTTATCTGTATGCTGGCTATTCGTTGCCCTTATGTGTTCAATCCAAGCAAGATTTGATGATGATGATTGCCTTTTCTTCCTCTTGGAAACTATGTACCGCCTACTATCTTTCTACTTGCTGGTTCCTGATTCGTTAATCTTTATATGATACAAACTTGCTTTCTCCGAGCCGGCATAGCACATGGTACTCTAGGTTTAAGCTATCAAAGGATATCCCTTTTTGCATATTGCTATGTTGTGAGCTAATTTCTTGCCGTTTGTTAAATTTGATCCTTGGATTTGATCAATTTATTATTTTAGGGACGACTCCCTTGGGCATGCAGCAGCAGTGCCTTATGTTCAGATTGCTGATGAAAAAATATGTCTTTTCCTTAATGCCGCAATCTTCGAAAAAATTATATGAAGGCGGTGACTGATCTGGTCTTCGCTTTACTTCTTATTGCTTTATTTTTTCTGAAGTCTCTTTACTTGGAGAAAGCATATATCTATGTTAGATCTTATAGAACTGGCTACATGCATTTTCTAGCTAGTGCCGCACCTACTTTTTCTGATGTAGTTCAGCTAATTTATTTTGTACTAAGTTGCAATTATATGGGTGGTGTCGCTACTCTTTTCCATCATTCTAGGTGCCCCTTTTGGTAGGAACAAAGCATAATATTCAGAATATAAGATTCTTGTGAAACAGAGGGCAATAAAGGGTGGCACCACATCAATCTGCAATGTTATTTGGGTAAGATCCATATGCAGTTTATCCATATATTGAGGAAATCAGAAGGTGGACATTAATAGGGCAGTGTTTGCTACAATATTTTATTTTCTTATTTGGATTAGATCAATCTACAATGGTTGCCCGACTGAACTTATCATTATTATACAGAGGAACTATATTGTCTTTCGCAGCTATCTCTACTTGGAAACCTCCACCATTTTTTTAAATTAGTGGACAAGGAGCAGCCTTCTCGCTTGTACCTCCGTCTCGCCAGAGGCATCTATGAATGATCTGTGGTTAGTCACCATCTATTTATAATCTCTTGAAACCACAGTTGATCAAGATTATGTTGGTTTGGCTCTCTACTATGTCCCAAAGAACTTGGAGAGGATTCTCCATGGTATCTTATAAAATAGTATCTGCTTGTCAAATTGGCATGCCTCTTCTGTTTACTATACTCCGGCTTTGTGTAATCAGATAATTTGTAGTAGTCAGTGCTAAGACTTATTAGTGACCTCTTTGTGTAATCTTTAAGCACTTAGATTTTTTCAATGCGCTAGGAGCATTTGTATGAGACGATTATCCTGCAGATGAGTCCTATTAATGTATACTAATTATTTTTCCCTTGATTTCAAATCTGAAGCTGGTGCCGAGTATCTCAGTGGGATTTCTCGATGACAACGAGCAACACATGTGTTTCCTACCCTAGATCGTGGCTAATGCTCACTCCTTTTTCTCCTCCTTGTTTTGCGTGGTACCAGATACAACAATCCATGATGGCTTTCTTTAATTAGTTTCTTTGATTATCTTCTTTCTAATGAGTGCTAATTCTACGAGGCATTTGATTAAAATCCAAGCAGATTGTGGGGGAAATTAATTCCTTTTTTGCTCGTGATATATATAGACCAGACTGATCGATTGAGTTTATGGTTCAGTTTGTATTTCAAAAGGTGAGGATTTTATCATTGGATGACTCCACAACTTGACAGTAGAGGTTCATGTTCGCTTTCAAAGCTTTGGCACCACAATAGTTCTTAAATTTTCCATGGAATGATGTAAGCAATATAATCATTTTGATTTTTCTCTCTTTACTATTCAGAACTCAGATTTAATATAATTGTAGTCACTGGTTATTGCTCTTACTATGTAATTCTTGTTGTTGCTTTCATGCTCTTTCATCCCTTGCTAAAAATTATCATAGGTTCCACTACAGTGTTGTTGATGATGGATTATTGCAACTAATACTTACAACTTCAGTTTCCTCCTCAAATATGTGGACTTTAACAATGGATGCAGCCACATGTGTTACTTCTCAAGCATACATTTCTTGATTACTTCACAAGGCGAGCAATGATCACGGTGCATACTACTTCCTAGAGTATACATATTTCTCTATTTACAGTTGGTAGCAGAGCATTACCAGTTAGGAATTATCAGTCATATCCTGAAATTTCATTTACATTATGTTGTTATCTATTGTCACAAATAGTAAATTGCTTGTGCTATGTTAGGACTGGATACTGGAACAGTGGTGCTTTGGATGATCTATTAGAAACGTTGGAATATCTCTCTCCTTAGCGTCTTTCCTTTCTGCCAAAAACAATATTAGGTGAGCTGAGATGTGCATATGCAGTGAAGCATTTAGGCATTCAAAAGGAGCAACACAGGCTTTTAATCTGTTCTGCTTGCTTCAGTTTTATAGGAGAAAGTACTTTGATCTACTCTGGTCTGGAACGACGCAACGTGTCATGCCTCATCTCTCGGTATCTCTGATCTTCACCATGACACAGCAATTTGATCTATTCTGGTCTGGAACGACGCAAAGCGATCAACTTCCTGAATACCATCTGCCACGCTTGTAATATAATAACATAGGTTCAGTGCCCAATACCTTTTCATCTTGAGGTTTGTGATGTTTTTCATCTTGAAAAGTAGAGTTCTGATCAGTAATAGAAGGTCATTGACTGAGTGAAGATTAGAAATAATATGATCAATTTTTTTTACGGTGGTACTTGTGTGATCAAGCTAACTGTCTTTTATGTATAGTGTGTATTTGGGTGATGAAGCTAGCTGCAGGCTGCCCATTCTTATGTACAGTACGTTGTATTTTCACGATGAAGCTAGCTACAAGCTGCTCTTCCCTATTTACTGTTATTCATCTCTAATTGCTTTGTGCTTCGCTTTTCAAGAGTGTTTCCCTTAGCTGAGACGGACTGTTGGTAGGTCTTTATTTCCTGTCGTCTACGTATCATGGGGAGTGAGGATTCCGTTTCTCCCTTTTGTTGTCATGTACTCCCTCCGTGAGCAGTGTGGTGACACAGACCGCTCCCCATTTCCGTGCACTATCGTAAGTACCACCCTGTTCTCTGCCATGGCAGAAAAATGACATGTTTTTCTTCCATGGCGGAACATGTGTTATATTTCTTTTACTGTTTCTCTTCCATGGCGGAACATGTGTTATATTCCTTTTACTGTCCGACGGCAGGCTGGGCCTGAGATATAGCATATTCACGGTTCACTCTCTAATGTTTGATCTTCTCATATTAATCCTTGAACTATTGTGTTACCCTTGAACATATTTATTTTTCACTCATTCATTCCGCTAAATTGATTCAGATTCAGCGGGGTCGTGCGCCAAGGCGCACCCCTAAATCTAGTTTACGTATGTGTCTGCCCTCCTATCAAGGTCCGAAGGACGAGGTTGATCGAAATTTTAAAGTCAAAATTCACAATTTATATAGAAAATTAATAAATTCCAGTAGTTTTCTATAAATGTTCATCATGTATTTTTTTGCTATCAACGGTAGTACAAAGAGGCCTAAAAGTAATAAAAATTACAATAGTTCAAAGGACTATCTAGCGACGACTATAAACACTAGCGCGAGCCAAAGGTGCGTCGCCGTCCTCACCTCTCCAACACCGGAGCCGGACAAAGCTTCATAGTAGAGCTTGTTATAGTAGACATACGGAAAGTCGTCATGCTAAGGCCATAAGAACCGGCGCATCAGCAACCATCGCCAATGATGATATCCGTAGATCGGAAAAGACTGACATGAAAACACACCAACAAACACGAAAAACGAATAGATCCCGAAAGATCTGCCGGACACACGACTTCATGCGCCCTCTATTGGCGCTAGATGCACCATCAGAACAAGGATAGGACGGAAAGGGCCTTATTACGATTTCAGAATGCAGTCGTCCCCTCACCGATCCCCAAAAACAGTCTAACCAATGAACAGTAACTCCTGCCGGCGAGAGGCCGTGGTCCGCTACACCTCCAAGGCTATCGAAAGCGGAACGGACCGACGGCGTCACCGGCGAGGAGAATGAAACCCTATATAGGGTTTTCTTAGCAGCCGCCATCTCTAAAGTCACGTATCGGTTTCTTTTTTTGTTCGTCATGTATTCTCGGGAAGTTCTGTTTCAGTGACCAGTAACACGGTCTGCTACAATAATTCGGATGAAATGAAACTTTGTGAGAATGCACAACATAATATATGCTTTGTTTGAAAAAAAATCATTTTTTTCAAGATAGTATGTTGTATTTAAAGATAACAAGTTGGATCAAGGTGGTTCATCGGATCTTGATTGGAGGGAACACAAAGTCACGGGATATCTGTCCATATGCTACATAGGTTGTTCGATACCAGGCCAGCCAAGGCCAAGGGAAAAAAATTACAGGGTGATGCGGATGGGCTCCACACACAGTGATCTCCACAATCCACATGCGCTGGAGTAATCAAAAAATGGGCCAAAAGGCCAAAACAACCCCAATTTCCCCAAATCCTGTAAGCATTATAACAGCCCAATGACCCGCTAAGCGTGCCGAAGAGGTTCAACACCACCATGTTGAAGCCTTTTCGACTGTTTTCATGAACTAGTGGGAACATCCCCATTGGTTCCGATTGATAAGGGGCTTTAGTCCCGGTTACCTAACCGGGACGGAGCAATCGGGACTAAAGCCTCAACCTTTAGTCCCGATTGGTGGGGCAGAGATTTGACACATTTCTCTGTCGCGGCAGAGAATTTATTTTGACAACTTTTATTGCCACGGCAGCATTTTAGCTATTTCTTATGCCACGGCAGAGAATTCATTTATGTTATTTTATTGTTTATTTAGTGTTTTGCACTCATCAATGAAGGAACCATTATATTACACAAGATCATCATGACAATATTACATTCGATACACAGATCGAGTTCATGCACTACATACAAAAGTTGCTCTTTATACAATCCATATTGTTTATACAGACCCGAATAGCATTCCCCTTTTGGGTTTAGGACTTATGCATCCAAGAATCCCGCCAATTCCTCCTGAATTGCTCATACGCGATCCTTTGGCAGAAGACTGTCCCGTAGACGTTCGATCTGATTTAAAAAAGGAGTCAGCCTATATGAATGAAACTAAACACAATTTGATGGTAATTAAAAACTATATAAATTGTTTACGTACGTAGAGTTGCTCTAAATTTCTGTCCTTCTCACAGCACGTCTGCTGGATGAACTCGCAAACATAGTATTCACATAGATTGTTATCTATTCCCTGCGTCAGGCACTTTACGAGAACATAGTTCAATCAAAATAATAATCAAGCATGATAATAACCGTATCAAAACTAGAATCAAAGAGATGCGCGGATATAGCTAGTGGTGCTTACATCTAGTGCTTGAAATGTAAGCTCCTCTTTCCAAACACCCCTAGCCTTGTTGGTGAACCGTTTCCAAGCGCTGCCCGGCGAACAAAACGAATAAAAAAAGTTATTAATTACTTGATATCATAAAATTCACGAACGTTGCCGATATAGTGTTGTAATGATTAGAATTACCGCTGGAGAAGCATCTGCATGTCCTTCCACTGCTCAAGGGGTTTATGTTTCGAGTCCATGACTAGTACACGCTCTTTGTCAAGTTGAATGATTAACATAATATAGTGAAAGCTGCGAATGCATAACTAATCAATTATATACTTAACATCGAGTAAGCGAAATAGAAAGTGTATACAAGACAATAACACTCACTCGAATTTGTAAGGAAATAGTATTTCCCTTCTGGTTTCTTAAAACCTTAACGCGTGTACGACATTATCCTCCGTAGGCTTGTTTTGAGATTAGCTTGATGAACCCAATATGGGTCAATGAAGCCAATGTCATAGATTTGTCCTCTGCTGCATTCGAGAATCTTCATTCTGCATATTATAGTATGATTATATACATGCAATAAACGAGATGGGATAGCTAGAGACTAAATTAATTACAGAATTAGTACTTACAAACAATAGGCACTGATGATCGATATGTCCAAGACGTCTTGATTGACTAATTGAAATAGTTCATCAAATTCAATGGATATCATGACATCTATTTCTTTCCCATAATGCTTTTTTGTAACCCTCAGCACTATCCAGTTAGCCCCGGCCTTTGTGGCATGCATGTACCAGTTATGCAATCTTCGCATTTTTGTTGAAAGATTATTTACCTCCTCAGGTTTGACAAGAGGTTTGCCGTACTGGTATTTGTATGCTACTTCACTCACGGGGAATTACTCTAACTGGGATAAGTAATGGGCAATACTCATACCTTGAGCAGCGGCAGCTTCTCCGTATTGTGCAACTACCTCTGGATCATACTGCTCTTCGGCCCCATATTTGCTCGACCCCACATTGGTATGGGAAATCACCTTGAGTGGGGCGCATGACTGTTTTGCTTGTTCTCCGAACTGGGCAACAGATTTCTCGCTTGCATCAATCGCTCTTGAGGCTTGTTGTGCGCATGTGACTTGAGAATAGAACGCTCATAGTCGATGGCAGCTTTGGCTCGGGTTGATGAAGAGTCTTTAGCATTTTGAACACTCGGCTTTTTCTTCTTTGGTCTTTGGGAACTCTGGCTCTTTTCGCCTCGGCAAAAACGCTGTCGTTTCCGCATCAACGATAGTAGTCTCCTCTTGATCTGATCATAAGCTCTCTTGGGAGGAACCTTTGGTACTTTTGGAAGAGGCTCTTGTTTATGTTTCGGTGATCGCTTACCACGACGCAGAGTAGCGGTACGCTTATGCTTTTTATCTTGAGGCGCCGGCGATGGCTGCCGCGGCAATGGATCAGTGGATCAGGTAATATAAGCTCAAAGGGAGTAATGCAACAGATAGGACACTCTATCTATCGATAAAAGACCACAGTAGAATTATATGCATCATGTCAAGAATTGAAATGCTTTCGAAATCATAGGATTATATCATGGTGGGGCTATGCTTGCCTTTGTGCATTGATAATAGAAAGTAGAGCTTCAGATCCTTGTACTTGACTTGATTACAATTGGTCAAGTATTTGTCTTGAGCTTGACGGTGTTGATCTAAACGGCGATCTTGATCTCGATATCGTATTCTACCGGGAAGAACCAAACACCGGAAAGAAATGGAAACAATCAACACATGGCATCGATGCAATGCTCAAGCAAGTATGATGATATGACAAGTTAATTTGCATTGGAATGTAACCCTAAGACATGCTCGACGATTTAATCGGGTTCGAGGGTGAAACCCTAACTCGGGGAAACTCCGGAACATATGAGAGGGGTGCATTTGTTCTTGTAATTATACTTGTCATTTAAGTTGTTAAACAATGCATGATTATAGGTTAAATAGATAGGTTTCATTTTTATGAACAATTTGATATATTATTTGTATTTTTCTGACTTATACACAATAAGTTATTGATTTTACAATATTAAATCATTTTCTGGAATTAAAAACAAAAAGGCAAATAGTTTTTACACCGGGGCGACCCCTAGCCAGTGAGACTGACAGAAGGGCCCCAGTGCCAACTCAGCCCCCACGCAAGCAAGAAGGACCCACCGCATGTTTGGCCATGACCCGCCGTGATGTCACGGGGCGTCGCGTGGCGTCATGCCGGGATCGGCCCGGATCGTCGACGGGAGGAAGGAGCGCGGGCGGACAAGAGGGAGCGGAGCGATGGATGCGGGCTAGCGTACCAACCCGTTTAGTGGCCGCGCCGCTCCGGATTGGTCGCCGGAACAGGAAGCACGACGGCGGGACGACGGCGGTGGCTTCAGGTACTCGACGTGGCAGCGATACAGAGAGGAAGAGGAAGAACGGAGAGGACTGTGAGGTGGAGGGGCTCACCACGGAGGCGGTGGAGGGGTCAGCTCGACCAAGCGAGCTCGGACGCGGCCGGAATCGTCGAGAACAGCGGTGGCCGGACTTCGGGAAGGAGCTCCCGATTGCGGTGGTTACTGGCGCCCTTCGTCGATTCTGTTGGAGGGGAATACCGGCACAGGGAGGCGAAGCTCGAGGCGTCCTTAGATGAAAGAGGGGAGGCCGGAGACGGTGGGGCTATGGCGAGCTCGATTCCGGCCGGCGTCGGTGACAGAGAGGATGTGCTCGATTCCGGCGGGAGGGGGCAAGACTGCAAGCGAGCTTCGGTGAGGAGGTTCCTGGCGAGGAGGCGGAGGCGGAAGCGGCAACGGTAGAAGCGTCTTGCGGGCAGCTGACGGTGTCGCTTCATTCCCTGTGCGCGAGAAGAGATTGTGAGATGGGGAAGAAGAAGAGGAATGACACCCAGGTATTAACCAAATGACCTTTTGTACCGGTTGGTGGCTCCAACCAGGACTAGAGGGTCATACGTCCCGGTTGGAGCCACCAACCGGGACGTATACTCCACTTTTCAGCACCAAGGGTTGCGTAGCAGTTTTAGTCCCGGTTGGTGGCTCCAACCGGGACATATAACCCTGTTTTCAAATATTTTCAGGAATTTTCTCTCTTTACCCGCCTTATTTTGTATTTTGGGGTTTAAATTTATAATGTTTTTAAAATGATAATTACTTTGGAATTTAGAAAAACTTTAAACATAAAAAGTGTTTGAATTTGAATAACTAATTCAAAACCATTTTCTGTTTTTAAAAATAATTAATGTAACCATTTAAAATATGAACCATTTAAAATTAAAAATGAATTAACTTATATTTTTTGAATATTAATTTGGAATTTAGAAAAACTTTAAACATAAAAAGTGTTTGGATTTGAATAACTAATTCAAAACCATTTTATGTTTTTAATTTGGATTTGAATTAACTTATATTTTTTATATATTAATGGGTAGGAAAAAAAGGACGGGAAATAAGGGCGGAAAGAAAATTTTATTAGGATAGAACTGGAATTAAAGTACAAAATGCAACTAACACAAAGTTACATAGAAGAACTGAAAATTAAGATACATGGCCAGATTAAGCCACAATCGTCCGAACTTGTTTTACAATGTTAGAGTGATTCATCATGCTCACCTACACCTGTAATACTGTCCTTTGTGGTCGTGTACTGCATGACCGCCATCGTCGCCGTCGGGTCGCCGTAGTTGAACCTTGAAGGCTGAGTACGAGTGGGATGGACTTGAGGGTAGCGCAGGCGGGGGCTAGAGTCGGCGGCCGTGTCATAGGCCATGACGCTTTGGAGAGTCCGGTCGCGCCACCACATTCGATGGCCGGCCTCCTTGAAGTTCGGAGGAGGTGGGCCGTCCTCCTCGTGCCTGGCGAGCGCCCTCTCACGCCGATCCACGAAGAAGGCTTCCCAAGTCGGGAAATAGTCGGGATGCCATCTGGGATTCCTCTGCTGCTCCGGCGTGAGCTCGAAGTAATAGTGGTTCGTGATGGCCATCCGGCGCGCCACACCTAGAGAGACAGGAAGAACCGGCACGCCTACGACGCTCAGCATCCAGCCGACGGGGACACAAAGTGGCCAGGCAGGGTAGTTCGAGCAGCGCCGCCGCCTCCCTGGGAGTTAGTGCTACGATGGAAGTCATGGGAAAGAGTGATGAGGTTGCAGATATGAGTCTAGAGATGTGTAATGACAATGGAGGCCAACCCTACATATATATATAGTGAGAAATGGCAGAAAGATAACTGGAGGGAAGAACTGGCAGGAAAAACTGGCGTGAAGAAATGGCGGGAAGAACTGGCAGAAAAAATGGCGGGAAGAAAAATGGCTCATTTGGAAATTGCATTGGATCTCTGAAGAAACCACATATTGCGAGTCTAAAAATGATTTTTTCAAAAAATCACGGGCGATAGATCATGTACCTGTAGTACAAACCGGACCCACTTCCTACCGATTCGACAGACATTTGTCCTTTTTTACCCGGGATGGACGAAAAGGTTTGAGATGTCCCGATTGGGAGATAATCCATGTAAGGTGGTCTAGTATTTTAGGAAAATGGGACGGTAGCATTCTGAAACAGCATTTTGGTGGTTACTTCACAAAACGACCCTTTTTTGCGCTCGGAAAATGGAAAAAGGTTTTTTTGTGCGACAAAAAGGAAAACTTCCTCCTGCAACATTGTTCTCCATACCAATGTCCACATGCATGCATAATATGAGCACATCATCACAAACTATGCCGTGATTTAGCACATAACATCGGTCATTTGGACCGAAAGCCATGAAACCTGGGACATGATATGTCATTTTGTGAAGGTTTTTTCGAGACATGATCAATATACCAAGTCTGTTATTTTTCCTTTAAACTATGTCACATAATATGACACCACGAAGGACTTTCATTGTTCAGATTTTTTTTAATTTCTTATGCCCATTTTGAATTTTTGAATTTCTAACTATGGTCGAACCGCGTGCATGAAGATAGGGGCGAGCATCGTTAGAAATTGCATTGGATCTCTGAAGAAACCACATATTGAGTCTAAAATGATTTTTCAAAAATCACGGGCGATAGATCATGTACATAGTACAAACGGACCCACTTCCTCTGGATTCGGCGGACATTTGTCCTTTTACCGGGATGGACGAAAAGGTTTGAGATGTCCCGGTTGGGAGATAGTTCATGTAAGGTGGTCTAGTATTTTAGGAAAATGGGACGGTAGCATTCTGAAACGGCATTTTGGTGGTTACTTCACAAAACGACCCATTTTTTGCGCTCGGAAAATGGAAAAGGGATTTTCCGTGCGACAAAAAGGAAAACTTCCTCCTGCAACATTGTTCTCCATACCAATGTCCACATTCATGCATAATATGGGCACATCATCACAAACTATGCCGTGATTCAGCACATAACATCGGTCATTTGGACCGAAAGCCATGAAACCTCGAACATGATAGGTCATTTTGTGAAGGTTTTTTCGAGACATGATCAATATACCAATTCTGGTATTTTTCCTTTCAAATATGTCACATAATATGACACCACGCGAAGGATTTTCATTGTTCGGATTTTTTTTGAATTTCTTATGCCCGTTTTGAATTTCTAACTTTGGTCGAACCGGCGTGCATGAAGATAGGGGACGAGCATCGTTAGAACTTGCATTGGATCTCTGAAGAAACCACATATTGCGAGTCTAAAAATGATTTTTTCAAAAAATCACGGGCGATAGATCACGTACCTGTAGTACAAACCGGACCCACTTCCTACCGATTCGGCAAACATTTGTCCTTTTTACCCGGGATGGACGAAAATGTTTGAGATGTCCCGGTTGGGAGATAGTCCATGTAAGGTGGTCTAGTATTTTAGGAAAATGGGACGGTAGCATTATGAAACAGCATTTTGGTGGTTACTTCACAAAACGACTCGTTTTTTGCGCTCGGAAAATGGAAAAGGGCTTTTCCGTGCGACAAAAAGGAAAACTTCCTCCTGCAACATTGTTCTCCATACCAATGTCCACATGCATGCATAATATGGGCACAACATCATAAACTATGCCGTGATTCAGCACATAACATCGGTCATTCGGACCGAAAGCCATGAAACCTTGAGCATGATAGGTCATTTTGTGAAGATTTTTTCGAGACATGATCAATATACCAAGTCTGATATTTTTACTTTCAACTATGTCACATAATATGACACCACGCGAAGGATTTTCATTGTTAGGATTTTCAATATACTAAAGGTTCATCTTTAGTCCCGGTTGGAGGATTTCGGCGGTGGGCGAAAGCACTAATGATAGGGGTGAGTGTCGACATTATATGTCGCGGCGTGTACCTTGTCGGATGGTGTCACCAACGGGACTAAAGATGAACCTAGTCGGTTGGAGACACCAACCGACAAAACAATCGAGACTAATAATAGGGGTGAGTGTCGACATTATGTCGTAAGTGTCGACACTATGCCAAGCTGCTTGTACTATAAATAGGCATCCTTATGAGTCCAGTCCTCCGGATTGAGGTATCTCCAATATTGTTTTCGAGCAGGACACCACTACGACCGGTTCAGGGAGATGCCGCGGATCGATCCTCCGGCATCTCCAAGCTGATCATAAAGGCACTCCTAATATGTGAAATCGTTAGCTCCCGGTGTATTGATCTAGTTAGAGAAGTTACAAGCTGCAAGATGGTTTTCGAGCGAGAACACCACTACGACCATTTCGAGGAGATGCGCCCGTATCCGATCCTCGGCATCTCAGAAACTCATAGAGCCACTCCTAATATGTGAAATTAGTTAGCTCCGGTGTATTGATCTAGTTAGAGAATTTACAAGCTGCAAGATGGTTTTGAGCAGGACACCACTACGACCAGTTTGAGATACCACGGATCCTAGTCCTCCGGCATCTCCAAGCTGGTCATGGCACTCCTAATATGTGACCACAGCGTTTGGAGATCAGATCTTAATGGTAAGTGCGAATCGGGACAACTTCTTCATAGTCGGTCCACAAACGGGACTAACACTCAAGACATTTATTAATATTAAAAACCGAGACTACAAAACCGGGACTAAAGGCCCCCCTGTATATAAACCCGGACATGAACTAGAGTTACATAATATGAGCATGAACTTCTTGGCATATGTCCTTCCTTATGATTGTAGGGTTTCGTAGCATGGAAAACAAAAAATTTCTACCGCATACAAACAAACAAGCCAAGATCTATCTACTAGATTGTAGCAGCGAGTCGATGGAATAACTCACCCTCGAAGATTCCAAAGTGTTTAACGAGAGCGGATTCGTGGGTGATGTAATCGTACTCTTCGATCTCAAGATCGCGTGAGCGATCCTTTCCGTATTGCGTTCAATCGGCGCTTCATGATAGGTCACCGTTAAATTTTCGATAAAGACCTTCCTCTCCTTGTTCGATGGCGGCGGAGGTTGTAGCACTCTCCTCGTGATTCGGCAACTGTGGCGTGGTACCGAAAGTAGAGGGGAGATCTCGCAGGGATTCGCCTTAAGCCGGAGCGAGTATGGTGGACTATGAGAGAGCTCCTCGGCGATCTAGGGTTTAGACACACCAAGGAGGAGGCTTGACCGATGGCTAGGGTTAGCTAGGCGGTGGTGGCTTGCCCTAGGGCGGCGGCGGCTGCAGGAGGGCCGGCGGCTTAGGGCTAGGGTTTGCGTGTGGAGGTGTTGGGTGCTAGGAGGGGCAGCCCTGCCCCTCCTTATATAGGTGGAGGGGCCGCGCCAGGGGAGGGGAGTCCCTCCCCAACTCGGTTTCCCAAGGGGGCCGATGGTGGAGGGGAGGAACTCCTCCCCAACTCGGTTTCCACCTTCCCCTCCACTTCCCAAAACAGCCGTTTGACTTTTCAAATTGGCATTTGACTTTTCAAACTAGGATTTGATTAAACCCTTTATTTTGTTCAGCGATGACACCTAGTACATGATGCAATCATTCCAACTTGGTATGACACATTCATGTACCCTTCCCCTTCGGAGTGCCGGACATTCCGGAACCTTCTAGAACATTCCAGATGAAAACACCGGAACAATTCTCCAACCCCGAAACAGGACTTTCCTTATATGAATCTTATTCTCCGGACCATTTCGGATCTCCTCGTGATATTCCGGATCCCATCTGAGACTCCAAACAACATTCGGTCTCTTACTCATCATTCCATAACTACTTAAACAACGTCGAATCCTTAAGTGTGTCTCCCTATGGTTCGTGAATTATGCGGACATGATCGAGACACTTCTCCGAACAATACCAATAGAGGAATCTGGAAATTCATATGGCTCCCACATATTTCTACGATTACTTTGCGATCGAATGAACCACTTACATACGATACCAATTTCCCTTTGTCTCACGATAGTTTACTTATCCGAGGTTATGATCGTCGGTATCTCTGCATACCTAGTTCAACCTCATTACTGATAAGTACTCTTTTCTCGTTCCCGTGATATGTGATCCCTTGTGAGCCAGTCACATGCTTGCAAGCTAATTGGATGACATTTCACGAGAGGGCCAGTATATCTATCCGTCATATGGATGGACAAATCCCTCTTGATCCATGTGTCTCGACCAATACTTTACGAACACTCAATGCCACCTTTATAGCCACCCGATTACGGTGTGATGTTTGATGTCATCAAAGCATCCTTCGGTGAAGGTGATATGCATGATCTCATGGTCAAAGGAATTAGGTTACTATGTATCGGAAAGCATATAGCAATTGAACTATTAAAATGACTTGATCTTTATGCTCGCTTATCTATAGGAGTATGTCCACCATATCATTCTCTAATGATATGATCTTGTTGTTAATAACATCTCAATGTTCATGATAGAAACCACAATCATTTATTAACCAACAAGCTAGTATTATGAAGAGGCTTTACTAGGGACTTCAATTTAAGTTTACAAATCACACAAGTATTAATGTTTCCTTGTTAATACTATTATAGCATGAATGTAAACATTTATCATAAACACAAAGATATAATAATAACTATATTTATTATTGCCTCTAGGGCATATCTCCAAAAATGACCGCTTCAGACGTAACCATGGAGCATCTTCTTTGCTTAACGGAATGATTGGGTCAGTTTTCACTGTGAAGGGCAGAATTTCATCAAACTTATTATAGTCTTGACATACATCTTGTCCTCGATTCCCACAATGTTTCTTTCCACGAAAGAACTATGTGGCTTTGGCTCATCATATGATGTATTCTTTGCATTTTTTTTGTTTTTGATGGAGGACATGTCCTTCACATAGAAAACCTGAGACACATCATTGGCTAGGACGAATGGTTCATCTCTATAACCAAGATTTTTGAGATCCACTATTGTCATTCCGTACAATTGGTCTATCTTTACCCCTTCCCCATTCAGGTTGACCCATTTGCAGCGAAACAAAGGGACCTTAAAAGAGACTCCATAGTCTAGTTCCCATATCTCATATATGTAACCATAGTATGTGTCCTTTTGTCCATTCTCGTCTATTGCATCAAAGCAGACACCACTATTTTGGTTGGTGCTCTTTTTATCTTGGGCGATCGTGTAGAATGTATTCCCATTTATTTTGTACCCTTGGAAATTCAATCTGATAGAAGATGGTGGCTGACCAACAAGTATAGCTGATCTCCAACGGTGGTGTCATTCAAGAGATGTACGCATCCAACCACCGAAGACTTCATGTGTTCATCGTAATCCATGATTCGGGCTTCCCAGTTTTGGCGTACAATATTCTTGTGTTCCTCGATATCTGAGCTGCCAAGGTGGAATTATGTAGAACTATGTAGTGTGCTTTAGTGAAAGAATCCATCCCTACATATCATTGCTTTCTTTCCTAGCGTGCCTTTTCCATAGTCTTCCCTCATGCATGTCGAGAAACACCAATCGGCTTGGTCGGGAATAAAAGTCAACACCAAACTCAATGACCTCCTCTGTTCCATATCCCTTGGAGATGCTTCCTTCTGGTCTAGCATGGTTATGAACATATTTCTTTAAGACTTTACTAGGGACTTCAATTTAAGTTTACAAATCACACAAGTATTAATGTTTCCTTGTTAATACTAATATAGCATGAATGTAAACATTTATCATAAATATAAAGATATAATAATAACTATATTTATTATTGCCTCTAGGGCATATCTCCAGATCTCCCACTTGCACTAGAGTCATCTAATCTAGATTACATGGTAATATACGAACACCCATGGCAGTTTGGTGCTTTGGTCATGTTTTGCCCTCGGGAGAGGTTTAGTCAGCGGATCCGCCACATTCGGATCTGTGTGTACTTTGCAAATCTTTATGTCCCCATCTTGGACATGTTCTCGAATAAGCGTGAAAACATAGTTTGATATGCTTGACTTCTTGTGTGACCTTGGTTCTTGCGCATTAGCTATAGCCCATGTTATCACGATGAATAGACATTGGGTCGGCGCACTAGGAACCACACCCACTGTAATGAACTCTTTCACCCATATAAGCTTCTAGTGAAGCCTCCGAAGCGACCATGTATTCGATTCAGTTGAAGATCTACGCCACAGCGCTTTGCTTTGCACTCCTCCGACTAGCTTTGCACCATTCAAATAAATCGTATCCAGTTGTGATTTAGAATCATCGGATCGGTGTTCCAACTAGCATCGGTGTAACCATTAACAACGGTATTCATCACCTCCATAGGAAAGAACCATATCTTAGTTCTTCTCAAGTACTTAAGGATGTTTTTCATTGTCCAATGATCCACTCCTGGATCACTTTGATATCTGCTAGTTAAACTAACAGCATATGCAATGTCGGGTCTAGTACATAGCATGGCATACATTAGAGATCCTATGGCTGAGGCATAGGGAGTCTTACTCATCTTTTCTCTATCTTCTGCCGTTGTCGGACTTTGAGTTTTACTCAAGGTCGTATTGGGCAACATGGGCAAGAACTCTTTCTTGCTATCTTCCATTCCAAACCTCTTTAGAACTTTGTCCAAATATGTACTTTGTGACAATGATATTAGGCGTCTCGATCTATCTCTATAAATCTTTATGCCTAATATGTAAGCTGCTTCGCCAAGTTCCTTCATTGAAAAACTATTATTCAAATATTCCTTGACACTATTAAGAAGGTCTACATCATTATCAATCAACAATATGTCATCTACATATAGTATTAAGAATGCTACAGAGCTCCCACTCACTTTCTTGTAAATACAAGCTTCTCCATAAGTTTGTATAAAACCAAAACTTTTGATCACCTTATCAAAACGTTGATTCCAACTTCGGGATGCTTGCTTCAATCCATAGATGGACCGTTGAAGTTTGCATACCTTGTTAGCATCTTTAGGATAGACAAAACCTTTGGGTTGCATCATATACAACTCTTCATCAATATATCCATTGAGGAATGTTGTTTTGACATCCATCTGCCATATCTCATAATCATAATATGCAGCGATTGCTAACATAATCTGACGGACTTTAACCGCTACTGGTGAGAAAGTCTCATCGTAGTCGACTCCTTGAATTTATCGAAACCCTTTTGCGAAAAGTCAAGCTTTATAAACATAACATTACCATCGACATCTGTTTTCTTCTTGAAAATCCATTTGTTCTCGACAGACCATCGGTAGGTCCACCAAAGTCCATACTTGGTTTTGTTACATGGATCCAATCTCGGTTCATGGCTTCTTGCCATTTATTGGAATCTGGGCTCATCATCGCTTCCTCATATGTCGCGGGGTCATCGGTGTTGTCCACCAACATGACACTCATAGCGGGATCATACCAATGCGGAGGCGAGTTCTTGTTGACTGCGAGGCTCTGTGCAACTTGGCCAAAGTTTCATGATCATCATCATTAGCTTCCTCTCTTATTGGTGCGAGACACCACGGGAACTTCTTCGGTGCTATGCTACTACAATTTCGAGAGAAGGTTCGACAACCTCGTCGAGTTCTACTTTCCTTCCATCACTTCTTTTGAGAGAAATTCTTTCTCTAGAAAGGATCCATTCTTAGCGAAGTTTTGCCTTGGATCTATGATAGAAGGTATTACCCAATAGTTTCCTTCGGGTATCCTATGAAGGCGCATTTTTCCGCTTTGGGTTCAAGCTTGTCGGTTGTAACTTCTTTACATAGGCCCAACCCCAAACTTTAAGGAGCGACAATTTAGGTTTCTTCCCAAACCATAATTCATATTGTCGTTTCAGCAGTTTAGATGGTGCCCTATTTAAAGTGAATCTTTGTTTCTAATGCATAACCCCAAAATGATAGCGATAAATCTGTAAGTGACATCATAGAATGAACCATATCTAAGAGAGTTCGATTACGTTCGGACACACCATTACTGTTGTGGTGTTCCGGCGGTGTCAATTGTGAAAGTATTCCGCATTTCTTCAAATGCTCGCCAAACTCGTAACTTAGATATTCACCTCCACGATCAGAACGTAGAAATTTAATCTTCTTGTTACGTTGATTCTCTACCTCACTTTGAATTTCCTTAAACTTCTCGAAAGTTTTGGACTTAACTTTCATGAAATAGATATACCCATATCTACTCAAGTCATCCGTGAAGGTAAGAACATAACGATAACCACCGTGCGATGCTACACTCATTGGACCACACACATCGGTATGTATGATTTCCAATAAGTCCGTAGCTCGCTCTATCATACCAGAAAATGGAGTCTTAGTAATTTTACCCATCAGACATGCTTCGCATCTTTCAAGTGATTCGAAATCAAGTGATTCAAGAAGTCCATCGGAATGGAGTTTCTTCATCGCTTCCTCCAATGTGACCAAGGCAGCGATTGCCACATATAGGTCGAGTTATCGCTTTCAAGCGTTTAGCCTCAATGTTATTAATATGTGTATTTCCACTATCGAGATTCAATAATAATAGACCATCTATCAAGGTGCATGTGCATAAAACATATTACTCATATAAATCGAACAACCATTATTCTCGGACTTAAACAAGTAACCGTCTACTTAATAAACAAGATCACGATATAATGTTCATGCTTAACACAGCACCAAATAACAATTATTTAAGTATAAAACTAATCCCGATGGTAGATGAAGGGGTGGCGTCGACGCGATCACATCAACCTTTGATCCGTTTCCGCGCATCGTCACCTCGTTCTTTGCTAGCTTCGTTTGATACAGCCTTTGTTTCTAGTTACAAATATGAGCAACCGAACCAGTATCAAATACCTAGGAACTACTACGAGTACTAGTGAGATACACATCAATAACATGTATATCGGATATACCTTTCTTCTTGATGTTGATGTTCTTCAAATCCGCCAAGTACTTTGGGCAATTCCGCTTCCAGTGACCTTCCCCCTTGCAGTAAAATCACTCAGTATCAGGCTTAGGTCCAGCCTTGGTCTTCTTAAGGGTCTGATAACTTTCTTACCACCCTTCTTGAAGTGTCCCTTTTGCTTAGACTTGTCTTTCTTGAATTTGGTGGTCTTATTGACCATCAACACTTGGTGCTCTTTCTTGATCTCCATACTGCAGATTTCAACATGGCAAGAGTTACGGCAGCTTGTTCATGTTTTGCATATTGTAGTTCATCACAAAGTTCTTGTAACTTGGTGGCGTTGATTGGAGGACACGGTAAATCCCAAAGCATTAGGAATCACTATACCCAAGCTTTGAAGTTTGTTTGCGTGCCCAGACATCTTAAGAACATGCTCAGCAGCGGGCGCCCTCTTCCATCTTGTAGTTAAAGAACTTTTCGGAAGCCTCATAGCTCTCAATTGCGCGTGAGTCTCAAAGATCAATTTGAGATCACGGACAATATCATGTGGGTCTGAATTCTCAAACCTTTTTGAAGCTCGATTCTAAACCATACAAGATAGCACACTGAACTGTGGAGTATTGAGTCTTCGGCGAGGTAAACATTCTTTACTTCATCGGTGGCGATGGCTGCGGTGGGTCACCAGTGATTGCATCCGACACATAGGTCAAATTACCAGTGTGAGGACAATCCTCAAATTGGAACCAATCCATGAAGTTGCTTCCATTGTTTTCAACTTTTCTTTCTCTAGGAGCGCATTAAAATTGATAGTAGGGGCCGCCATTGATCTACAACATATTTGCAATAGTTTAGACTAAGTTTATGACAAATTGAGTTCTAATTAATAGTTAAATTAATCTAGGTGAACTCCCACTCAAAACAATATCCCTCACATTGTTTTAGTGATCACAGACCAAATACACCACATCAACACCGATCATCACGAGAGTTGATATAGTTTCAATGGCAAACAATCGACATGTTCATCATATCTACTATATGATTCATGCTTTACCTTCGGTGATCCGTGTTAGAGACCGTAATACGTACATGCTAGGCTCGTCAGATCAAACCTTAGCTTCATGAGCAAATCTGGCTTGCTCACGTTGTATACACTTGCGAATCTAACACACCCGATAATCACGTGGTGCTTGAAACAACAAGCTTTAGCAGGTGCTAACTAAGGGTGAGCACTTTATGACTTGAAATTCATGTGCATGAGGATCATCTTATAATGCTACGTCGTTAACTAAGCAATACAAGATGCATAAAGGATTAACATCACATGCAATTCATAATATGTGATATGATATGGCCTTTCTTCTTTGTGCTTAGATATCCATCTTCAAGCACCGAACATGATCTCCATCATCACGGCATTGCATCAAGGTCAATGGCGCTTCTCCATGGTTGTAGTCCACGGCTTCAACTATTACAACTACTTTGAATAGACACGCGGGTCTTAACATAAATTAAAGACAACCATATGGCTCCCGCTTGCCAACAACTTACAATAAGGAACATTGCATACATCAAATATAATCACAATCATGGCCATATCACATCACGCACACCCACAAAACAAAGTTAGGCGCCTCTACTTTCTTTGCATATTTTACGTGGTTTGGGGCTTTCAATAAGTGTCGCTCTAACTTACGAACATGAACCACAACATTGATACTAGTATTGACAATTACCCGTTGTAAATTGAATCTTAACTATCTTTGGGAGAAACAGGCACCCATAAAGCCACTTATGCAATACAAGTTGCATGTCAGCGTGGAGCAAGTCTCATGAGCGATGTCATGTAAGGTTAGCCGGGCCGCTTCATCCCAACATCCATAAGATGCAAAGTACACAGAAGCAATCGACAATAAAAGCATCAACGCCCACAATGACCATTGTGTTCTACCGTCAACGGATCTACATATAGACGACTACGATACCCTTTGTAAGGTTTAAGTAGCATGGAAAACAAAATTTCTACCGCATACAAACAAACAAGCCAAGATCTATCTACTAGATTGTAGCAACGAGTCGATTGAATAACTCACCTCGAAGATTCCAAAGTGTTTACGAGGCGGATTCTCGTGGGTGATGTAGTAAATACTCTTCCGATCTCAAGATCGTAGAGCGATCCTTCCGCTTTGCGTTCCGTAGCGCTTCGCAATCGGTCACACGTATGGTACTCGGCGAAGACCTTCCTCTCCCTTGTTCCGGCGGTAGTGTAGGTTTAGCACTCTCCTCGCGATTCCGGACTGGCGTGTGCAAGATTAGAGGGGAGATCTCGCGAGGCCGCCTTAAGCCGGGCAGTATGGTGGACTATGAGAGATCCTCAACGATCTAGGGTTTAGACACACCAAGGAGGAGGCTTGGACGGGCGGCTAGGGTTAGCTAGGCGGCGAGGCTGCGAGAGGCGGCGGCTTGGGGCTAGGGTTTGCGGTGGAGGTGTTGGGTGCTAGGAGGCATCCTGCCCCTCCTCATATAGGTGGAGGGGCAGCGCCCGAAGAGTCCTCCACAACTCGGTTCCCAAGGGGGCGGCGGTGGAGGAGGAACTCCTCCCAACTCAGTTTCCACCTTCCCCTCCACTTCCCAAAATAGCCGTTTGACTTTTCAAATTGGCGTTTGACTTTTCAAACTAGGATTTGATTAAACCCTTTATTTTGTTCAGCGATGACACCTAGTACATGATGCAATCATTCCAACTTGGTATGACACATTCGTGTAACCTTCCCCTTGAGTCTTGGGACATTCGGAACCTTCTAGAACATTCCCGGAGAAAACACCGGAACAATTCTCCAACCCGAAGCAGGACTTTCCTTATATGAATCTTATTCTCCGGACCATTCGGATCTCCTCATGATATCCGGATCCCATCGAGACTCGAACAACATTCGGTCTCTTACTCATCATTCCATAACTACTCAAACAACGTCGAATCCTTAAGTGTGTCTCCCTACGGTTCGTGAATTATGCGGACATGATCGAGACACTTCTCCGAACAATAACCAATAGAATCTGGAAATTCATATGGCTCCCACATATTTCTACGATTACTTTGATCGAATGAACCACTTACACGATACCAATTTCCCTTTGTCTCACGATGGTTTACTTGCTCCAGGTTATGATGGTCGGTAT
>CP125974.1:23248614-23341886 GCA_030063025.1 Avena longiglumis
TTTTAATTTGATTTGAATTAACTTATATTTTTATATATTAATGGGTAGGAAAAAAGGACGGAAATAAGGCGGAAAGAAAATTTTATTAGGATAGAACTCGAATTAAAGTACAAAATGCAACTAACACAAAGTTACATAGAAGAACCGAAAATTAAGATACATGGCCAGATTAAGCCACAATCGTCCGAACTTGTTTTGCAATGTTAGAGTGATTCACCATGCTCGCCACACCGTAATACTCGTCCTTTGTAGTCGCCGTGACGCCGCGCCATCGTCAGCCGCCGCTTGGTCGCCGAAGTTGAACCTTGAAGGCTGAGCACGAGTGGGATGGACTTGAGGGTAGCGCAGGGGGGCTAGAGTCGGCGTGTCGCAGGCCATGACGCTTTGGAGAGTCTTCAGCGCCACCACATTCGATGGCCGGCCTCCTTGAAGTTCGGAGGTGGGCCGCCCTCCTCGTGCTCGGCGCCCTCACGCCCGATCCACGAAGAAGGCTTCCCAAGTCGGAAATAGTCGGATGCCATCTCGGGATTCTCTCCGCTTTCCGGCGTGAGCTCGGCATAGTGGTTCGTGATGGCCATCCTGGCGCCACACCTAGAGAGACAGGAAGAACCGGCACGCCCACGACGCCATCGATCCAAATGACGGGACACAAGAGTCTGGGCGGGGTAATTCGGCGCCAGCGCCGCCGCCTCCCCGAGTTAGTGCTACGATGGAAGTCATGGAAAGAGGATGAGGTTGCAGATATGAGTCTAGAGATGTAATGACAATGAGGCCAACCCTACATATATATATAGTGAGAAATGGCGTAAAGATAACGGAGGAAGAACTGGCAGAAAAATCGGCGTGAAGAAATGGCGGAAGGCGGCGTAAAAATGGCGGAAGAAAAATGGCTCATTTGAAATTGCATTGGATCTCTGAAGAAACCACATATTATGAGTCTAAAATGATTTTTCAAAAATCACAGGCGATAGATCATGTACTGTAGTACAAACCGACCCACTTCCTACCGATTCGATGCACATTTGTCCTTTTTACCCGGGATGGACGAAGGTTTGAGATGTCCCGATTGGGAGATAATCCATGTAAGGTGGTCTAGTATTTTAGGAAAATGGGACGGTAGCATTCTAAAATAGCATTTTGGTGGTTACTTCACAAAACGACCCTTTTTGCGCTCGAAAATGGAAAATGGCTTTTCCGTGCGACGAAAAGGAAAACTTCCTCCTGCAACATTGTTCTCCATACCAATGTCCACATGCATGCATAATATGAGCACATCATCACAAACTATGCCGTGATTTGCTTTTATAACATCGGTCATTTGGACCGAAAGCCATGAAACCTGGGACATGATATGTCATTTTGTGAAGGTTTTTTCGAGACATGATCAATATACCAAGTCTGTTATTTTTCCTTTCAACTATGTCACATAATATGACACCACGCGAAGGACTTTCATTGTTCAGATTTTTTTTTAATTTCTTATGCCCATTTTGAATTTTTTGAATTTCTAACTATGGTCGAACCGGCGTGCATGAAGATAGGGGACGAGCATCGTTAGAAATTGCATTGGATCTCTGAAGAAACCACATATTGCGAGTCTAAAAATGATTTTTTCAAAAAATCACGGGCGATAGATCATGTACCTGTAGTACAAACCGGACCCACTTCCTACCGATTCGGCAGACATTTGTCCTTTTACCCGGATGGACGAAAGGTTTGAGATGTCCCGTTGGGAGATAGTTCATGTAAGGTGGTCTAGTATTTTAGGAAAATGACGGTAGCATTCTCGAAAGCGGCATTTTGGTGGTTACTTCACAAAATCCATTTTTTAAGCTCGGAAAATGGAAAAGGGATTTCCGTGCGACAAAAAGGAAAACTTCCTCCGCAACATTGTTCTCCATACCAATGTCCACATTCATGCATAATATGGGCATCATCACAAACTATGCGTGATTCAGACATAACATCGGTCATTTGGACCGAAGCCATGAAACCTCGAACATGATAGGTCATTTTGTGAAGGTTTTTCGAGACATGATCAATATACCAATTCTGGTATTTTTCCTTTCAAATATGTCACATAATATGACACCACGCGAAGGATTTTCATTGTTCGGATTTTTTTTGAATTTCTTATGCCCGTTTTGAATTTCTAACTTTGGTCGAACCGCGTGCATGAAGATAGGGGCGAGCATCGTTAGAACTTGCATTGATCTCTGAAGAAACCACATATTGCGAGTCTAAAATGATTTTTTCAAAAATCACGGGCGATAGATCACGCACCAGAGTACAAACCGACCCACTTCCTACGATTAAGCAAACATTTGTCCTTTTACCCGGATGGACTTAAAATGTTTGAGATGTCCCGTTGGGAGATAGTCCATGTAAGGTGGTCTAGTATTTTAGGAAAATGGACGGTAGCATTATGAAACAGCATTTTGGTGGTTACTTCACAAAGCGACTCGCTTTTTAGCCGAAAATGGAAAAGGGCTTTTCCGTATAGACAAAGGAAAACTTCCTCCTGCAACATTGTTCTCCATACCAATGTCCACATGCATGCATAATATGGGCACAACATCATAAACTATGCCGTGATTCAAGATATAACATCGGTCATTCGGAAAAGCCATGAAACCTTGAGCATGATAGGTCATTTTGTGAAGATTTTTTGAGACATGATCAATATACCAAGTCTCGATATTTTACTTTCAACTATGTCACATAATATGACACCACGCCAAGGATTTTCATTGTTAGGATTTTCAATATACTAAAGGTTCATCTTTAGTCCCGTTGAGGGATTTCAAGCAGTTGGGCGGCAGCACTAATGATAGGGGTGAGTGTCGACATTATGTCGCGGCGTGTACCTTGTCCCGGATGGTGTCACTAACCGACTAAAGATGAACCTTTAGTCCGGTTGGAGACACCAACCGACAAAACACGAGTCAAGACTAATAATAGGGGTGAGTGTCGACATTATGTCGTAAGTGTCTACACTATGCCAAGCTGCTTGTACTATAAATAGGCATCCTTATGAGTCCAGTCCTCCAGATTGAGGTATCTCCAATATTGTTTTGAGCAGGACACCACTACGACCAGTTTCAGGAGATGCCGCCGATCCCAGCCCTCCCAAGATCTCCAAGAAACTGGTCATAGAGGCACTCCCTAATATGTGAAATCAGTTAGCTCCTGTGTATTGATCTAGTTAGAGAAGTTACAAGCTGCAAGATGGTTTTCGAGCAGATTGACACGACTATTTACTGCCTCAGGAGATGCCGCCGTATCCAGTCCTCCAGATCTCCAAAACTGGTCATAGAGCCACTCCCTAATATGTGAAATTAGTTAGCTCCTGTGTATTGATCTAGTTAGAGAATTTACAAGCTGCAAGATGAGTTTCGAGAGCAGGACACACTACGACCAGTTTCAGGGAGATACCACCGGATCCTAGTCCTCCGGCATCTCCAAGAAACTGGTCATAGAGGCACTCCCTAATATGTGACCACGCGCGTTTGGAGATCAGATCTTAATGGTAAGTACGAATCGGGACAACTTCTTCATAGTCCCGGTCCAGCCACAAAACGGGACTAACACTCAAGACATTTATTAATATTAAAAACCGAGACTACAAAACCGGGACTAAAGGCCCCCTGTATATAAACCCGGACATGAACTAGAGTTACATAATATGAGCATGAACTTCTTGGCATATGTCCTTCCTTATGATTGTAGGGTTTCGTAGCATGGAAAACAAAAAATTTCTACCGCATACAAACAAACAAGCCAAGATCTATCTACTAGATTGTAGCAACGAGTCGATGGAATAACTCACCCTCGAAGATTCCAAAGTGTTTAACGAGAGCGGATTCTCGTGGGTGATGTAGTCGTACTCTTCCCGATCTCAAGATCGCGTAGACGATCCTTTAAGTAGCTGCTGGCGCTTCCGCCTCACAGAGGGTCACACGCTGATTTCGATAAAGACCTTCCTCTCCCTTGTTCCAAGAGGGCGCCGGAGGTTGTAGCACTCTCTCGTGATTCCCAAGACAACCAAGGCGTGCCAAAGTAGAGGGAGATCTCGCAGGATTCGCCTTAAGCCGAGCAGTATGGTGGACTATGAGAGCCTCCACGATCTAGGGTTTAGACACACCAAGGAGGAGGCTTGACCGATGGCTAGGGTTAGCTAGGCGGTGGTGGCTTGCCCTAGGGCGGCGGCGGCTGCAGGAGGGCCGGCGGCTTAGGGCTAGGGTTTGCGTGTGGAGGTGTTGGGTGCTAGGAGGGGCAGCCCTGCCCCTCCTTATATAGGTGGAGGGGCCGCGCCAGGGGAGGAGTCCCTCAACTCGGCTTCCCAAGGGGCCGATGGTGGAGGGAGGAACTCCTCCCAACTCTGTTTCCACCTTCCCTCCACTTCCCAAAACAAATTTGACTTTTCAAATTGGCATTTGACTTTTCAAACTAGGATTTGATTAAACCCTTTATTTTGTTCAGCGATGACACCTAGTACATGATGCAATCATTCCAACTTGGTATGACACATTCATGTACCCTTCCCTTCTGAGTGCGGACATTCGAACCTTCTAGAACATTCCAGATGAAAACACCTAACAATTCTCCAACCCCAAACAGACTTTCCTTATATGAATCTTATTCTGACCATTTCGGATCTCCTCGTGATATTCCGGATCCCATCCGAGACTCCAAACAACATTCGGTCTCTTACTCATCATTCCATAACTACTTAAACAACGTCAATCCTTAAGTGTGTCTCCTATGGTTCGTGAATTATGGACATGATCGAGACACTTCTCCAATACCAATAGAGGAACTGAAATTCATATGGCTCCACATATTTCTACGATTACTTTGATCGAATGAACCACTTACATACGATACCAATTTCCCTTTGTCTCACGATAGTTTACTTATCCGAGGTTATGATCGCTCGGTATCTCTGCATACCTAGTTCAACCTCATTCTTGATAAGTACTCTTTTCTCGCTCGTGATATGTGATCCCTCAGAGCAGTCACATGCTTGCAAGCTAATTGGATGACATTTCACCGAGAGGGCCCAGTATATCTATCCGTCATATGGATGGACAAATCCCACTCTTGATCCATGTGTCTCGACCAATACTTTCTCAACACTCAATGCCACCTTTATAGCCACCCGCCACGGTGTGATGTTTGATGTCATCAAAGCATCCTTCCTGAAGGTGATATGCATGATCTCATGGTCAAAGGAATTAGGTTACTATGTATCGAAGCATATAGCAATTGAACTATTAAAATGACTTGATCTTTATGCTACGCTTATCTATAGGAGTATGTCCACCATATCATTCTCCTAATGATATGATCTTGTTGTTAATAACATCTCAATGTTCATGATAGGGAAACCACAATCATTTATTAACCAACAAGCTAGTATTATGAAGAGGCTTTACTAGGGACTTCAATTTAAGTTTACAAATCACACAAGTATTAATGTTTCCTTGTTAATACTATTATAGCATGAATGTAAACATTTATCATAAACACAAAGATATAATAATAACTATATTTATTATTGCCTCTAGGGCATATCTCCAAAAATGACCGCTTCAGACGTAACCATGGAGCATCTTCTTTGCTTAACGGAATGATTGGGTCAGTTTTCACTGTGAAGGGCAGAATTTCATCAAACTTATTATAGTCTTCTGACATGTCTGTCTTGTCCTCGATTCCCACAATGTTTCTTTTCCCTGAAAGAACTATGTGACGCTTTGGCTCATCATATGATGTATTCTTTTGCATTTTTTTTTGTTTTTTTCGGTCTGGAGGACATGTCCTTCACATAGAAAACCTGAGACACATCATTGGCTAGGACGAATGGTTCATCTCTATAACCAAGATTTTTGAGATCCACTATTGTCATTCCGTACAATTGGTCTATCTTTACCCTTCCCATTCAGGTTGACCCATTTGCAATGAAACAAAGGGACCTTAAAAGAGACTCCATAGTCTAGTTCCCATATCTCCTATGTAACCATAGTATGTGTCCTTTTGTCCATTCTCGTCTATTGCATCAAAGGACACCACTATTTTGGTTGGTGCTCTTTTATCTTGGGCGATCGTGTAGAATGTATTCCATTTATTTGCACCCTTGGAAATTCAATACAGAAGATGGTGACGCCGCCAACAAGTATAGCTGATCTCCAACAGTGGTGTCATTCAAGAGATGTGTACATCCAACCACCGAAAGACTTCATGTGTTCATCGTAATCCATGATTCGAGCTTCCCGTGTTTTGGAGCGCATAATATTCTTGTGTTCCTCGATATACGAGCTGCCAAGGTGGAATTATGTAGAACTATGTAGTGTGCTTTAGTGAAAGAATCCTGTCCTACATATCATTGCTTTCTTTCCTAAGCGTGCTTTTCCACTTAGTCTTCCCTCATGCCGCGAGTCGAAACACCAATCGGCAGTCGTGAATAAAGTCAACACAAAACTCAATGACCTCCTCTGTTCCATATCCCTTGGAGATGCTTCCTTCTGGTCTAGCATGGTTATGAACATATTTCTTTAAGACTTTACTAGGGACTTCAATTTAAGTTTACAAATCACACAAGTATTAATGTTTCCTTGTTAATACTAATATAGCATGAATGTAAACATTTATCATAAATATAAAGATATAATAATAACTATATTTATTATTGCCTCTAGGGCATATCTCCAACAGTCTCCCACTTGCACTAGAGTCATCTAATCTAGATTACATGGTAATATACCGAACACCCATGGCAGTTTGGTGCTGGTCATGTTTTGCCCTCGGGAGAGGTTTAGTCAACGGATCCGCCACATTCAGATCTGTGTGTACTTTGCAAATCTTTATGTCCCCATCTTGGACATGTTCTCGAATAGCGTGAAAACATAGTTTGATATGCTTCAGCTTCTTGTGTGACCTTGGTTCTTGCGCATTAGCTATGGCGCCCATGTTATCACAGTAGATAGACATTGGGTCCAGCGCACTAGGAACCACACCCAGCTCTGTAATGAACTCTTTCACCCATATCGCTTCTAGTGAAGCCTCCGGCGTACCATGTATTCGATTCAGTTGAAGATCTCGCCACAACGCTTTGCTTTGCACCTCCAAATAATCGCTGCACCATTCAAAGTAAATACGTATCCATTGTGATTTAGAATCATCCGGATCGTGTTCCAACTAGCATCGGTGTAACCATTAACAACGAGCTGTTCATCACCTCCATAGGAAAGAACCATATCCTTAGTTCTTCTCAAGTACTTAAGGATGTTTTTACATTGTCCAATGATCCACTCTGGATCACTTTGATATCTGCTAGTTAAACTAACAAAGATATGCAATGTCGGGTCTAGTACATAGCATGGCATACATTAGAGATCCTATGGCCGAGGCATAGGAGTCTTACTCATCTTTTCTCTATCTTCCGCCGTTGTGGGACTTTGAGTTTTACTCAAGGTCGATTAGCAACATGGGCAAGAACTCTTTCTTGCTATCTTCCATTCCAAACCTCTTTAGAACTTTGTCCAAATATGTACTTTGTGACAATGATATTAGGCGCCCCGATCTATCTCTATAAATCTTTATGCCTAATATGTAAGTCGCTTACCAAGTTCCTTCATTGAAAAACTATTATTCAAATATTCCTTGACACTATTAAGAAGGTCTACATCATTATCAATCAACAATATGTCATCTACATATAGTATTAAGAATGCTACAGAGCTCCCACTCACTTTCTTGTAAATACAAGCTTCTCCATAAGTTTGTATAAAACCAAAACTTTGATCACCTTATCAAAACGTTGATTCCAACTTCGGGATGCTTGCTTCAATCCATAGATGGACCGTTGAAGTTTGCATACCTTGTTAGCATCTTTAGGATAGACAAAACCTTTGGTTTGCATCATATACAACTCTTCATCAATATATCCATTGAGGAATGTTGTTTTGACATCCATCTGCCATATCTCATAATCATAATATGCAGCGATTGCTAACATAATCCTCAGACTTTAGCTTCGCCATGTGAGAAAGTCTCATAGTCAACTCCTTGAATTTATCGAAACCCTTTTGCGAAAAGTCAAGCTTTATAGAGATGTGAATATTACCATCAAGATCTGCTTTCTTCTTGAAAATCCATTTGTTCTCGACACCATCCGGTAGGTCCACCAAAGTCCATACTTGGTTTTCGTACATGGATCCAATCTCGGATTTCATGGCTTCTTGCCATTTATTGAATCTGGGCTCATCATCGCTTCCTCATATGTCGCGGGGTCATCGGTGTTGTCCACCAACATGACACTCATAACGGATCATACCAACTGAGCAGACGCAGTTCTTGTTGACTGCGAGGCTCAGAGCAACTACAACCGAGTTTCATGATCATCATCATTAGCTTCCTCTCTTATTGGTGCATACCACAGAACTTCTTCCTGCTATGCTACTCGCAATTTCGAGAGAAGGTTCGACAACCTCGCCGAGTTCTACTTTCCTTCCAGTCACTTCTTTTGAGAGAAATTCTTTCTAGAAAGGATCCATTCTTAGCAACGAAGTTTTGCCTTCGATCTATGATAGAAGGTATTACCCAATAGTTTCCTTCGGTATCCTATGAAGACGCATTTTTCCGCTTTGGGTTCAAGCTTGTCCGGTTGTAACTTCTTTACATAGGCTTCAAGAACCCCAAACTTTAAGGAACGACAATTTAGGTTTCTTCCCAAACCATAATTCATACGGTGTCGCTTCAACGGATTTAGATGGTGCCCTATTTAAAGTGAATGCGGTGTTTCTAATGCATAACCCCAAAATGATAGCAGTAACTGTAAGTGACATCATAGAATGAACCATATCTAAGAGAGTTCGATTCGACGTCGGACACACCATTACTTGTGGTGTTCCGGCGGTGTCAATTGTGAAAGTATTCCGCATTTCTTCAAATGCTCGCCAAACTCAGAACTTAGATATTCACCTCCACGATCGAACGTAGAAATTTAATCTTCTTGTTACGTTGATTCTCTACCTCACTTTGAATTTCCTTAAACTTCGAAAGTTTTGGACTTAACTTTCATGAAATAGATATACCCATATCTACTCAAGTCATCCGTGAAGGTAAGAACATAACGATAACCACGTGCGATGCTACACTCATTGGACCACACACATCGGTATGTATGATTTCCAATAAGTCCGTAGCTTCGCATCATACCGTAAAATGGAGTCTTAGTAATTTTACCCATCGACATGCTTCGCATCTTTCAAGTGATTCAAATCAAGTGATTCAAGAAGTCCATCGAATGGAGTTTCTTCATACGCTTCACTCCAATGTGACCAAGACGATTGCCACATATAGGTCGAGTTATCGCTCGATTTCAAACGTTTAGCCTCAATGTTATTAATATGTGTATTTCCACTATCGAGATTCAATAATAATAGACCATCTATCAAAGGTGCATGTGCATAAAACATATTACTCATATAAATCGAACAACCATTATTCTCGGACTTAAACAAGTAACCGTCTCGCAATAAACAAGATCCTGATATAATGTTCATGCTTAACACGCAGGCACCAAATAACAATTATTTAAGTATAAAACTAATCCCGATGGTAGATGAAGGGGTAGCGTGCCGACCGCGATCACATCAACCTTTGATCCGTTTCCCACGCGCATCGTCACCTCGTTCTTTGCTAGCTTCCGTTTATTCTGTAGCACCTGTTTCTAGTTACAAATATGAGCAACCGAACCAGTATCAAATACCTAGGAACTACTACGAGTACTAGTGAGATACACATCAATAACATGTATATCGGATATACCTTTCTTCTTGATGTTGATGTTCTTCAAATCCGCCAAGTACTTTGGGCAATTCCGCTTCCAGTGACCTTCCCCCTTGCAGTAAAATCACTCAGTATCAGGCTTAGGTCCAGCCTTGGTCTTCTTCGTCGGTGCGGTAACTTTCTTACCACCCTTCTTGAAGTGTCCCTTTTGCTTAGACTTGTCTTTCTTGAATTTGGTGGTCTTATTGACCATCAACACTTGGTGCTCTTTCTTGATCTCCACTTCTGCAGATTTCAACATGGCAAAGAGTTCTGGCAACTGCTTGTTCATGTTTTGCATATTGTAGTTCATCACAAAGTTCTTGTAACTTGGTGGCAGTGATTGGAGGACACGGTAAATCCCCAAAGCATTAGGAATCACTATACCCAAGCTTTGAAGTTTGTTTGCGTGCCCAGACATCTTAAGAACATGCTCACTGACGGAGCTGCCCTCTTCCATCTTGTAGTTAAAGAACTTTTCAGAAGCCTCATAGCTCTCAATTGCCGCGTGAGTCTCAAAGATCAATTTGAGATCACGGACAATATCATGTGGGTCTGAATTCTCAAACCTTTTCTGAAGCTCCGATTCTAAACCATACAAGATAGCACACTGAACTGTGGAGTATTGAGTCTTCCGAGCGAGGTAAACATTCTTTACTTCATCGGTAGCGATGGCTGGGTGGGTCACCCATGTGCATCCAAAGACATAGGTCAAATTACCAGCTGTGAGGACAATCCTCAAATTGCGGAACCAATCCGCGAAGTTGCTTCCATTGTTTTTCAACTTTTCTTTCTCTAGGAACGCACTAAAATTGATAGTAGGGGCCGCCATTGATCTACAACATATTTGCAATAGTTTAGACTAAGTTTATGACAAATTGAGTTCTAATTAATAGTTAAATTAATCTAGGTGAACTCCCACTCAAAACAATATCCCTCACATTGTTTTAGTGATCACACGAACCAAATACACCACATCAACACCGATCATCACGAGAGTTGATATAGTTTCAATGGCAAACAATCGACATGTTCATCATATCTACTATATGATTCATGCTTTACCTTTCGGTGATCCGTGTTCCGAGACCATGTCTGTACATGCTAGGCTCGTCAAGATCAAACCTTAGCTTCCGCATGAGCAAATCTGGCTTGCTCACGTTGTATACACTTGCGGAATCTAACACACCCGATAATCACGTGGTGCTTCGAAACAACAAGCTTTAGCAACGGTGCTAACTAAGGGTGAGCACTTTATGACTTGAAATTCATGTGCATGAGGGATCATCTTATAATGCTACCGTCGTTAACTAAGCAATACAAGATGCATAAAGGATTAACATCACATGCAATTCATAATATGTGATATGATATGGCCTTTCTTCTTTGTGCTTCCGATATCCATCTTCAAGCACGAACATGATCTCCATCATCACCGGCATTGCATCAAGGTCAATGACGCTTCTCCATGGTTGTCGTCCACCGGCTTCAACTATTACAACTACTTTGAATAGACACGCGGGTCTTAACATAAATTAAAGACAACCATATGGCTCCTGCCGCTTGCCAACTTACAATAAGGAACATTGCATACATCAAATATAATCACAATCATGGCCATATCACATCACTGCACACCCCTGCAAAACAAAGTTAGACGCCTCTACTTTCTTTGCATATTTTACGTGGTTTGGGGCTTTCAATAAGTGTCGCTCTAACTTACGAACATGAACCACAACATTGATACTAGTATTGACAATTACCCGTTGTAAATTGAATCTTAACTATGCTGGGAGAAACAGGCACCCGCAAAGCCACTTATGCAATACAAGTTGCATGTCAAGCGTGGAGCAAGTCTCATGAACGATGTCATGTAAGGTTAGCCCGGGCCGCTTCATCCCAACATCCCGCAAGATGCAAAGTACACAAGAAGCAATCGACAATAAAAGCATCAACGCCCACAATGACCATTGTGTTCTACTCAGGCAAGATCTACATATAGACACGACTGATACCCTTTGTAAGGTTTCGTAGCATGGAAAACAAAAATTTTCTACCGCATACAAACAAACAAGCCAAGATCTATCTACTAGATTGTAGCAACGAGTCGATTGAATAACTCACCCTCGAAGATTCCAAAGTGTTTAACGAGAGCGGATTCTCGTGGGTGATGTAGTCGTACTCTTCCCGATCTCAAGATCGCGTAGACGATCCTTCCGGCGCTGCGTTCCGGCAGCGCTTCCGCAGTCGGTCACACGTATGGTACTCGACGAAGACCTTCCTCTCCCTTGTTCCAGCAGGTAGTGTAGGTTTTAGCACTCTCCTCGCGATTCCGGCAGCACAACGGCGTGGTACCGGAATTAGAGGGGAGATCTCGCAGGGCTTCGCCTTAAGCCGGAGCGAGTATGGTGGACTATGAGAGAGATCCTCAACGATCTAGGGTTTAGACACACCAAGGAGGAGGCTTGGACGGCGGCTAGGGTTAGCTAGGCGGCGGCGGCTGCAGGAGGGCCGGCGGCTTAGGGCTAGGGTTTGCGGGTGGAGGTGTTGGGTGCTAGGAGGGGCATCCCTGCCCCTCCTCATATAGGTGGAGGGGCCGCGCCAGGGGAGGGGAGTCCCTCCACAACTCGGTTTCCCAAGGGGGACGGCGGTGGAGGGGAGGAACTCCTCCCCAACTCGGTTTCCACCTTCCCCTCCACTTCCCAAAATAGCCGTTTGACTTTTCAAATTGGCGTTTGACTTTTCAAACTAGGATTTGATTAAACCCTTTATTTTGTTCAGCGATGACACCTAGTACATGATGCAATCATTCCAACTTGGTATGACACATTCATGTAACCTTCCCCTTCGGAGTGCCGGACATTCCGGAACCTTCTAGAACATTCCCGATGAAAACACCGGAACAATTCTCCAACCCCGAAACAGGACTTTCCTTATATGAATCTTATTCTCCGGACCATTTCGGATCTCCTCATGATATCCCGGATCCCATCTGAGACTCCGAACAACATTCGGTCTCTTACTCATCATTCCATAACTACTCAAACAACGTCGAATCCTTAAGTGTGTCTCCCTACGGTTCGTGAATTATGCGGACATGATCGAGACACTTCTCCGAACAATAACCAATAGAGGAATCTGGAAATTCATATGGCTCCCACATATTTCTACGATTACTTTGATCGAATGAACCACTTACATACGATACCAATTTCCCTTTGTCTCACGATAGTTTACTTATCCGAGGTTATGATCGTCGGTATCTCGCATACCTAGTTCAACCTCGCGATAAGTAATCTTTTCTCCCGTGATATGTGATCCCTTGTGAGCGGTCACATGCTTGCAAGCTAATTGGATGACATTTCACCGAGAGGGCCCAGTATATCTATCCGTCATATGGATGAACAAATCCCTCTTGATCCATGTGTCTCAACCAATACTTTCCGAACACTCAATGCCACCTTTATAGCCACCCGATTCGGTGTGGTGTTTGATGTCATCAAAGCATCCTTCCGGTGAAGGTGATGTGCATGATCTCATGGTCGAAGGAATTAGGTTACTATGTATCAGAAAGCATATAGCAATTGAACTATTAAAATGACTTGATCTTTATGCTACGCTTATCTATAGGAGTATGTCCACCATATCATTCTCCTAATGATATGATCTTGTTGTTAATAACATCTCAATGTTCATGATAGGGAAACCACAATCATTTATTAACCAACAAGCTAGTATTATGAAGAGGCTTTACTAGGGACTTCAATTTAAGTTTACAAATCACACAAGTATTAATGTTTCCTTGTTAATACTATTATAGCATGAATGTAAACATTTATCATAAACACAAAGATATAATAATAACTACATTTATTATTGCCTCTAGGGCATATCTCCAACAATGATCGCTTCAGACGTAACCATGGAGCATCTTCTTTACTTAACGGAATGCTTGGGTCAGTTTTCACTGTGAAGGGCAGAATTTCATCAAACTTATTATAGTCTTCTGACATGTCTGTCTTGTCCTTGATTCCCACGATGTTTCTTTTCCCTGAAAGAACTATGTGACGCTTTGGCTCATCATATGATGTATTCGTTTGCATATTTTTTTGTTTTTTTCGGTCTGGAGGACATGTCCTTCACATAGAAAACCTGAGACACATCATTGGCTAGGACGAATGGTTCATCTCTATAACCAAGATTTTTGAGATCCACTATTGTCATTCCGTACAATTGGTCTATCTTTACCCCTTCCCCATTCAGGTTGAAATGACCCATTTGCAGCAAAACAAAGGGACCTTAAAAGAGACTCCATAGTCTAGTTCCCATATCTCCTATATGTAACCATAGTATATGTCCTTTTGTCCATTCTCGTCTATTGCATCAAAGCAGACACCACTATTTTGGTTGGTGCTCTTTTTATCTTGGGCGATCGTGTAGAATGTATTCCCATTTATTTCGTACCCTTGGAATTTCAATACAGTAGAAGATGGTGACGCGGCCAACAAGTATAGCTGATCTCCAACAGTGGTGTCATTCAAGAGATGTGTCCGCATCCAACCACTGAAAGACTTCATGTGTTCATCTGTAATCCATGATTCAGGCTTCCCCGGGTTTTTGGAGCGTACAATATTCTTGTGTTCCTCGATATACGGAGCTGCCAAGGTGGAATTATGTAGAACTGTGTAGTGTGCTTTAGTGAAAGAATCCCTGTCCTTGCATATCATTGCTTTCTTTCCCAACGTGCCTTTTCCACTTAGTCTTCCCTCATGCCGCGAGTCAGAAACACCAATCGACTTAAGGTCAGGAATAAAGTCAACACAAAACTCAATGACCTCCTCTGTTCCATATCCCTTGGAGATGCTTCCTTCTGGTCTAGCATGGTTATGAACATATTTCTTTAAGACTCCCATGAACCTCTCAAAGGGGAACATATTGTGCAGAAATACCGGACCGAGAATGGCAATCTCTTCCACTAGGTGAACCAGGAGATGCGTCATAATATTGAAAAAGGATGGTGGGAACACCAACTCAAAACTAACAAGACATTGTATCACATCCTTCTGTAACCTTGGCAGAATATCTGGATTGATTACCTTCTGAGATATTGCATTGAGGAATGCACACAGCTTCACAATGGGTACTCGAAAATTTTCTAGAAGCCCCTCAATGCAATCGGAAGCAACTACGTCATAATCACGTGATCATGAGACTTCAGGTTTTGGAACTTTTTCTGCCATATTTATTATCCCTTTATATTAGATGAGAAGCCGATGACACCTTGATCGTAAAGGACTTCAAAAAGATTTCCTTCTCTGCTTTGGTAAGAGCATAGCTGGCACGACTTAAGTGACGCCCTTTATCTGTCTTGTTCTGTGTATGCATGTTCTTTGGGTCTTTCATAATTTGTTGGTCCTCCCGTGCTTCTGTTGTATCTTTTGTCTTCCCATACACGCCTAGGAATCCTAGCAGGTTCGTGCAAAGATTCTTCGTCACGTGCATCACGTCGATTAAAGAGCAGACACGCAGGAATTTCAATATGGCAGCTCCCAAAATATAGATTTCTTCTTCCACATGGGTGCGTGTCCTGTAGCGACGTCGTTCGGAACTGATTGACCATCGGGACCCTTTCCAAATATTACTTCTATGTCCTTGACCATACCAAATACATCATCAACAGCAGGGAGTTCAGGCTTCTTCCGCTGATCTGCCTCACCTTTGAAATGCTTGCCTTCCTTTCTTACGGGATGATTAGTCGGAAATCGTCGATTCGCTAGGTACACAACCGTCTTGCATTTATGCAAATATGTACCTCCAGTCTTATCTAAATAGTGTGTGCATGCCTTATATCCCTTGTTTGTCTATCCTGAAAGGTTACTAAGAGCAGGACAATCATTGATGGTTACGAAAAGCAACCCTCGTAGATCAAATGGCTCTTGTTTGTTCTCATCCCACACACGTACACCTGGTTTGCCCCACAGCTGTAAGAGTTCTTCAACTAATGGCCTAAGGTACACATCAATGTCGTTGCCCGGTTGCTTAGGGCCTTGGATGAGCACTGTCATCATAATGAACTTACGCTTCATGCATAACCAAGGAAGTCTGGGAAGTCTCTCTCGATTTTTCTCCACTGTGACCCATCAGCAGGGTGTCTCAACTTCCTGTCTTTCTTACGGTCTTCTTTGTGCCATCGCAACAACCTGGCATGCTCTTTGTTTTCAACATGCTTCAACCTTGGTATTATAGGAGCATACCACATAACCTTAGCAGAACCCTCTTGGGAGGCTCTCCTCAACATCACCGTGGTCATCTCGTCGATCTTATACCGCAATGCATTGCATACCGAATTTATCTAAATTCTCATACTTGCATTAATGCATGCATGTATCTTTTGCACATCTAATCCTAGAGGCGAGAGTCTTCTTTGCTTCAGAGGTACTCTCGGGAAGTTCGTTATATTTTGGAAACTTGGCTTCATTATTTTCAACATCTTTTCAAATGAGGTCGGTTAGACCACACTCTGCCTTCCATCACAACAATTCCAGTGTGGTACCAAGCTTTGTGTTGCCATCTTCACAATTTGGGTACAACAATTTCTTGTGATCTTCTAACATGCCCTCTAACTTCAACTTCTCATTTTCTGTTTCACAGTCTCCCTTTGCATCAGAAATGACCCTACCAAGTTCATCAGCCGGCTCATCTAATGCCCGTTCTTCACCTCCTTCCTCTCCATTGTCTTCCATTGCAAGATATCAGATTCATGAAACATATGATGATAGTTGTTATCATCATCTTCTTCTTCACCATCTTCCATCATAACCCCTCTTTCCCGTGCTTGGTCCAGCAATTATAGTTGGGCATGAAACCTTTCATAATCAGGTGGCCGCGAATGATTTTCGAGGAAGAGTACTCCTTGTTGTTCCGACATTGAACACATGGACAACGTATAAAACCATTCTCTTTGTTTGTCGTAGCCACATCGATAAATTTATCCACACCTTTCATATACCCGGGTACACGCCGGTCATCGTACATCCATTCCCAACCGTTCATCCGCATCATATAAGTAAGTTTATCAAAAACATGACATCATAAATAGTGAAATGACCAAGAAGATAAGGTTATCGATCGAGGGAAATAAAGAGGAGAAAGCTCAAGTGCGTCTCAGACACCTTCTATATTTTTGTTCTATGAGAAATTGAACGGGATCATTCACTCAAACATTTCATCAAACACCTTGAATGCATGCATAGGGGAAAAAAACTAGCACACCCCTCACACCTTCCACCAAGAAAAAACAGAGTGGAGGCAGAGGGCCAGGGCGTTGCATTTATAGAGGGCGGGAGCATACGTCCCGGTTTGTAACACAAACCGGGACTAAAGGTGTGTGCCACGCCACGTGGCTAACGCCCAACTTGTAACACAAACCGGGACGTATGCTCCCCTACCAACCGGGACACATGCCTCCCGGCCCCATGCCCGATCGAACCGGGATGCATGCCAGCATTAGTCCCGGTTCGTGGCGGAACCGGGACTAATGCTGTTAGGAGGCACGGACGGATAGCCTTTTTTCTACTAGTGATGGTTTAAGAAATAGAGAAAAACCATTAAAACTACATCATGAATAGAAACATGAATAGAAACAAGTGATTATGTAATCACATAAAAATGAACAATTAATGCAAGTAGGGTGAAAGTGATAAAAATGAAAAAAAACACCATGGCCTCAAGAAGAATATGTAGACTTCAATAAGCCTCACAGCCCTCATTGTTGGCATATTATTCACCTCTCCATTATCCCAAATTACTCTGAGCCTCATCGAAAACAAGAAAAAAAAATATAGACACCCAGAATGATCTTCGTGCATCCTAGTATCTATCAGTGCCACTCTCAACATGTTTCACCAGACCTTCCATTATATTGTCAAAAAAAGAATGATTCCAACCCTAGGCAACCCCAAATTCATCCTAAAGGATAAAGGGACTTCTCACCACAAGATAATAAGAATTTAAACTCGATAAGAACAACCAAGTGATGCATATTGCAAGAGGATATCAAGTAATTCAATTATAAGATAGAAGCAAAGATCAACAAGGTTCAAGAGATATGATCTGTAGTCACAACGATGACTTCCATTACTCCCACTATTTGACAATTACTTTGCGTTCTGAGTTTAGTCAAAGTCAAACTTCCAGGTCGGTCACCTATCCTAGCACTACTTCACCCCCAGCACACTTAACTTCTCTGTTCCATCAGGATTTCCTTACACGAAGTATATTGTATCTTGTTATCAAGACTACCATATCAATCCTATTAGCTCATATCAATATACCACACGTCTTTATTTTTTGAAACAACTATTTAAGTAAACAACAATAAATAAGTAATAATAAATATTTTATACCAATGGAAAAAATTAATTAAAACAATATTTTATTCATTTTCCATTTATTCATTTAATATGGCATATATAGTATCTTTAAATCGGTAAATAAAAAATCAACAAATAATATATCCATTATTATCAGAAAAATGTGAGGAATCCAAATATGGCATATTTTTTTTGCTAAAAGCATTTAATTTTTTAAATAACTTTTTTTCCTTTTTGAAGTTTTCATGACATTTTTGGCAAAATATTTTGAAATTCATGTTTGTTAATTTTCATAACAAGTAAATCACTTAATATAACTACAGTTTGAAGGATTTTATTTTTGGATTTTTTTATAATTTTGTGGCATGCTTTTGAAACTAGAAAATGTGATCTCGAGGGGGTGTGGACAGAAATCTCCAGCAGCGGCAGGATTTTTGCCCGTTTTCCTGTCGTAGCAGAACCCGCCAAATTAGATTTTTTAGTCCCGGTTTATGTCTCAAACCGGGACTAGAGGGTGTTGCTTTAGTCCAGGTTGGAGACACCAACCAGGACTGAAGGGTGTTGCCCGTGCCCGCACCCCTTTAGTCCTGGGCCGTATCACGAGCCGGGACTAAATATCTGGAATGACACGGGACTAGAGCTTCCGTGGGATCCTAGCCGCTGAAAATGGTATGAATCGGGACTAGTGTCGGACCGAACCAAAGAACTTTTTTCTACTAGTGGAAAGCCTAATTTCTCTGGTGCCTTTCGAAAAATTCTGAAAATGTGTCGCCCGTACATCTTGGAGACTAGGAGTAGTAAAGTAATACTCAAGTAATTTCACATTTACATCTAGGAGTAGGTGTAATATGTATATACACACTTCATCTTTTAATGCATACAAACACGTATGATGTTTCATTGTTTGCATCTGCACCAAATGTGTATAGACAATGTGTGGCATCAACATCGTTTGCACTTACCTTTTGGATTTGTCTACCTTTTTTTTCATCTACCTATATTTAAACAAAAGTATACTTTAGCACATGCATACGACATCTACTTACACAATGTCTACTGAATTTTGTAGTCATGGAGCTTGGCGATTGACAATGTCACCAAGTCCTCAATGCAAACATTCACCACCATCTACAACCATCTACATTTGTGCACCACACATATTGATAACCTCCGCAAACAACTTGAGAGAAATAAGGCATAAGGAAGATAAAATGCAGCTCTTGAGAAGGCGACAAGTCAACATCAGTTGTGAGTTAGCAGTCATGTACTCTGAAGACAAGCATCCTGGCCTCGTATGGACAACAAACTCATGATCCTCATGTTTGTTATCATTAACCCACACAATGCTGGAAATTCAGGCAGTTTATTCAGATGTGCACGGTTGAGTGTGTGGAGTAGATGATGGTAGCATCCTAGCGTTCTTTAGTTTCCTGTCACCACCCAAACCTATAGCTAGCTTCAACACGGATATATATAAAAGAAAATATATGACCTAGTTTTGTTCTTGCTATTGGGACTTGGTATTGATACTATACTAGCCACGCATAACTGGATAGAAAACCCCTTGCTAGATGTCTATGCTTGCTAGACATGCTCCACAACTTATTTATAGAGTACCATTCATTGTGCAGGCAGGGAGAGTAGTTTCTTCCAATATCTAAACGTCCTTCTACTTCACACATCTAGATGGTGTCCATGAAACTAAGATGTTGTTATTGATGCATGACGAGCTATCATTTCTCAAAGAAGTGGTAAATTGAAGATTTTGGTACTGAAAAGTATATATCAACTCGGATCAATCAAGAGGGACAACTGTGTTCACTCATTTGTGTGAAGTAGTTGTGTTTCATACTACCATCATGAACATGCTCTGAATTTATAAAGAGGCATCCATGCATGCAGAGACCAACATGGACTTCTTTCCTTTCTAAAAATTATAATGTTACTTTCAACCTACCATGTGTCCTTCAACTTTATGGCAGGTCTCAATGCATGCATATCATCTCACTCAAAAGTTACAGACTAATAACCTTTTTTGCTATTTGAAAGCATCAACTCGCATCAACGATATTCGAGAGGCCCTGTGTTAGTTGATCTATATTGTTGCCATGTCGTTAGTTGATCTGTCACTGTTGTCCTGTGTGTCACCACTAAATCATAAAAGCATATGGTACATAGATCTTGGATAAGTAGTAGTCAGGTAATACTCATTCTGATAATTATTTTCACATTCACATATAGGAGTAGTTTGTACCGGTATACATGTGCCTCATCCGTGTTTAATGCGTACCAACATATATAATGTTCCACAATTTTGTTTCGTTGTTTGCATGTGCACTGAATCTGTATAGCCAATTTGTGGCATCCACATCGTTTCTTTACGTTTTGAACTATTTATCTATATAACTCTCGTTTAAACAAAAGTCTAATGTAGACCATATACATCTACTAACATAAGCCTACTGAATTTTGTAGTCATGGAACTTTGTGATTGACAATATCACCAATTCCTCAATGCAAACAATCAACACCACCCACATCCATCCACATCCATGCACCACATATATAGATGACCTCCGCAAACAACGTGAGAGATTTTTTTTGGGAACCCGCCAGAGGACCATACTTCCCAACGGACCCGCACTATCGGCTTACCGTTCTGCCCCACAACCTCGCCATCGCCGGATTTCCGCATGGTCTAGGCAAGGTTGAAGACTTGAATCCATCTTGTGTCTAAGCGCGAGGCCGAATAGAAGCAATTTTCTCGAGTCACCTTGCATCTGGGTGCACCCGCGAGAACTGCCTGGCACGGAGACGCGCTCGCAAGAGCTTCCTCGCGCGGATTCGCAGGACCCGCATCTAGAAGAAATATTCTAGCCCCCAAAGGGAGCTTATAGGAGCCATGTGTGGTCCCGTCCGTCTGATTGCCTTGCCAAATCGATCTCAGCCGTCCCTTATTTGCCCCATTCTTCACTCACACACACAGACCTAGCTATCCCCATTGAATGGTGAGGGCCTGCTTTTTGCATGGCCCGCTCATCAGCGACCTTGTGAACGTGTTCGTCTGTGACGGCCGAAGACGGAAGGGGAGAGACACGGTGGCACCTCGTAGTTTGCCTAGTGTGTCGGGGGTAAAATCGAACTCCTGCCTGCTCACGTCCTCCACCTGCCCTTGCCCAGTCCTCCTCGCATCCTCCTCCTAGGAACCCTAGCCGCCAAACAGAGGCAAGCTTGCAGAGGGGCAGTGCCAGGGCGCTGCCCGGCTACTGCAGCAGCGCAGTTCGACGGGAAAGGAGGCTGGCCGACGACGTGGACCGGCGGCTGCGGCCGGAGGAGCTCCGCGTCGGGACGGGCGGAGAGGAGGGCGAGGCCGAGGAGCCCGGGGAGGTGCTCGACGGAGAAGGGTGCGGGTTCGGCGAGGCAGAGACGGAGGCAGGCGGTTGGAAGGGCGAGGAAGACGGCAGGAGGAGGCCTGAGCGACGGTGTTCCTGCGGGCGAGGGAGGCGAGATGCCGCGGCGCGTCGGCCGGGAGGAAGCTGCAGGAGGAGGACAGAGAGTCGCCGGCGATGCAGGCGGAGGAGCTTGGTGGTCGCGGTGGCACTGCGAAGCCCAGGTAGGAGAAGATCTTGGGGCGCGGCGGAGCCGCCGCCGCCGTCGTTTTGGGCCGTGGAGGGACCTCCACAGCGAGCCACCGACCTCGACAGCGATCAAGGCGAGCACCGGTCCTGTGCGTCGGTTCCTCACATGGCGACCACGACCTGGCAGAACGGCGGCTCCCTGCCCACTCCTGTGTCACTCTTTTCTCCCTTCCTCCTCCCCTGCTCAAAACCATAGCCGCCACTGGTCGTCGCCGTTGTTCTCCTCGAGGAGAGCTGATCCGGAGGGGCTCGATGAGCCTGACGTCCGCCGGTGCATCCCCGGCTCCATGGCAACCGGCAGTGTGAGCTCGCCCCAGTGCACGCCCTTGGCCTCCCACCTCTCTCTCTCTGTCTCTCCCACCCCGTCTCACCCCTTGCCATTGTCTCGAGTAATGGAGATTTGGGGTATATTTATCGTGGATTGCTAGAATAGGAGGGATTGCATGGTGTAGTGTGGAGTTGCATTTTAGGAACAATTTTTGATGGGTTCCATGTATGTAGGAACATCCAGACTATCACAGTTATTTTTAGCAGATTATTAGGAGCAGTAGGGTTCTAGTGTTATCTATCTACTTTGCAACAGGAACACATAGATGGATTCAGAGGTGGATCATTGGATTAGGAGGGGTATGGGGCAGAGCTTGTTGGATTTCCGTCAAGGCAGAGCATTCGGTTCTCATGAGCAGATGCATAAGGGACATGTTAGATATCTTACCATACAAATGGTAAAATAATTTGTCATCCTTCTCATATGCATCAGCTATTTGTGTTATTCTTTCCAAGACAAAGTGGTAAACACATAGGAATTCTAACTATATTTCTTTTGGCTACTTGCAGTTCTGTGAGTAGATATTTATTTATCAGGTCTCTTCGATGGTTAGTCTTAGAGTGGAAATGGCAGAAATCAATGGAAGCTACCAAGAATAAGGACACAGGTTGACGGACATGGCAGACGGTGGTAAGCAGTTCCATGATTTAACATAGCTGAAAATATGTATTATTTGAATAGTATGCCATGGATTTAGATCGTAAAATATTCAGGCTATTTGACATGGTTTCAGGGAATAGTTACAGTACCAAGAACCTTGGAAATAAAGAAAATTTATTTTTTTGTAACTCCGAGATCTGATTCAGAATTATTTCATGTGTGAGGCCAACAACACACCTCCCTCCAAGGTAATGTCAGCTTTAAGTCGAGCTCTTCCATTTGCTTTCTTCTATGCCAAGCGAAGATTAATCTCCCATTCACCAACATTTGATTTTATGTTTTTTTTATTCCATCGAACCATGATGTCGGACATCCTCAGTGTTTCTTAAATGGTGTCAGTCATTACCTTTCTTATGGTTGCATGTACCGCATCATACTCCTTTTTTGAGTAGAGTTATGAAATCCATGTTTTTTTGAATGAATATTATAAGCGGGGCAGTTGCAAGCACATCACATGAGGTTATTCTGGCCTACTTTTTAGTATTGTCATTGCACTGGTTTTCTAATATGTAGATTGTAGGAGATTAAATTGATGCTAGGCCGAGGCTTTTTCATAATTTCACTTGCTTATGCAAGTTGATAAAAATAGCTTGCATGAGATATCTAACTAAATTATTTGCAAAAGGACAAGTAAGAACACACTTGTTGGCATTATGTCTTTTCCATGTATTAGTTCATTGTTATTCAGGTTGAAACACAGCTTACATGAGATAATCTAACTAGAGTTAACCTGAGTTTAATGTGGTGTACTTTCTGTACTGGCTTTTCTTTAGGCATTTTCCCACATCAAAGAATAATTCAGTTCCCTATGATTATAAGAATTGAAGCAATCTTTGAAGGTTATGGTATATTTTCTTCCTCCACATTGGTACCCGAAGGTTTCTACCGAACTTGAGTGCTGCAACTAAATGGAGCAGTTACATCTGATTTCTTATGTCTGAGTTATTTGATCCCTACCCCATTATTTACCTCTTTTGTTTGTTCTAGGATACCATATTTAACAAGGAATGTTGGATGGATTAGTGGTGTGCAATGCACGATGGTATGTTTGTTTCAGGTCAACATCTTTGCTTCTTGTCTCTGATCATGACACTTTATTATTGCATTCCTTGCTTGCCTGGTTATGAGTTATAGTAACTTGCTCGCATCAGTCCTTGCAGCTATCAGCAGGATAATCCATCATTCTGTTTTCTATTTAGTGTGGATTTTCACTGCCTTTATATGTCCTGTGTTGGCTTGTCTTTTTTGAAGTTTTTCTTTAAATACCACAACATATTCATAATATGCGTTTATTGGAGGCTTTTTCTTGCCATTGTTGTTTACCATTCCACCATTACCCATATGAGGTGGTTGATGATGGATCCTTGTAATATACTAAGGATTCATGTATTTTGTCTTTTACTCGTGTAAACCAAGCTGTTCGTATGGCCAGGCTGCATTTCATGTATTTTGGTTTTTACAGGGGTTATATTGGTTTGTAGTTGGAGATTATAGCTATACATGAGGGGATGAGAGCATGCATGAACCCTGCTCACCTGATCATACATTCACAACAAAAGGCCGTGTAGGTAATTATCTCCTATTTGTGTTGCATATCATTTTTTTAAGTTATCCAGCCATGAGTGTGGTGCACAGATGTGTTGCTTCTATATGGCTCAGAGTGCTGGTGGTTGGGCATCGATAATTTGAATCCCTAGGTGAGGTTGTGCTATTTTTGATATTTATCTCGAGTTATGGCTACCATTCAAAAATATGTGTTTATATGGTTCCTTGCATTTGTTTTGCCTTTGCTTGTTGCATAGGTAATTCTTTTGTAGTAGGTTGAAAGACACTTCAAAATTATCTACAAATTTGTGTAGTATTTGCTATGTCTATTCGAAATTAGATTTATTTCTAACGATAAAATTTTCCCCATAGTCATGCTCCATGTTTAACAACATATAATTGTACTCCCTCCGATCCATATTAATTGACTTTGATTTGTCAAAATTTGAATGAACCTATATACTAAATAGTGTCTAGATTCATTCAAATCTAGACAAATTTGAGTCAATTAATATGGGCCGGAGGGAGTACCATATGTGTTCAATACGGAGCGATTCGGTCCAGTGAATTTCATGACAACTTGATTCTTTAATGTTTTGTTAGGAGGTTCTTTACAATTTGGTTAGGGATGCTTTATGATTTGCTTATGTAGGATGGGATTTGTAAAACTGACAATTTGTAGAGAATTAGACAGACCTTATGAAAGTAGGTGCAAAGTTCGGTTAAACCGGACTTCTGATATCTTATTTGAATCATCCATATTTCCTTGCGTTAGAATATTGCAATTGGGAAGTTATCCTAATAGTTAACATGAAATGGATTTGATACAACTACTGCTAAACATGACATTGTCCAATACTCCATTTGAATCTGATTCTATATTATTTCCAGGACAACTTACTACTACTATCATTGGCATCTCAGAGAGTTTTAAATAAAGATGCTATCTCCGACAACCACACATGCCAACGAGGCACTGTCATTGGTGTGAATTAACATTTTATTTGATGTTGCTGGTTGCAGTGTGCTCAACAGTCATCACTCATCACACAAGAATATCGCCTGAAATTTGCAGATACACTCTAGAGTTAGTTTGATCTCAGTTCTTGGATCTTCTTACTCATACCAATTTTTTTCATTTCTATTTTGTAGAGGGAGGATACTGTACTAAAAATCCACATGTCCATACAAACTGGTTGCATGTTTTACTGTTTGTTACCTAAAGGTGTAGCCATTATCAGATCAAGGTACTCTTCTATCTCTCTCCAGTCTTCATAATAGGTATACTATAAGGTCGACTCCCATAACTCCTATATAGATAGTCCGAACAACTGTTTGTCCTCATTTCTTTTGAACTGTAATTCTTTTCAAGCCATGCTTTTATCTATTGCTACAGAAAAGGAACTTACTACCTTTTGAATTTATACTACAACTAGGCAAAACTTCTGTAGTGATTTTCTGTTATATAGATTATTAAGAAACGTTTTACTAATTCCTCTGTTAGCTTTTTATGGAATTCCTCTTCGGGGTCTTATTATTGAAATTAATAAGTAAGAAAAATGGAACTTTCTTATTGGCATTGAAACTGCAGTCAGTATAAATGATTGGTGTGGTTTATATGTATTGCCCAGCTAAGAATATTTACATTAATGGAATTTATTATTCCTGAAATAATTTCTATGGATTCCCTACACATTGTAATAATTGCATAGTCTAATCATGGTTAGAGGTCAGAGGATATGTACACGTATTGGTGGTAGGATCGAAAGCTATTTCTGCTATTGTTATTACATGATTGATTGAAAAAGGACCTAAATGATTTTAGCACTAATTCCATGTGTTTGCATTTTTCTGTATATAGTGCTCTGCTTCAGTATTGCTTGTCTTATGTGCAACCCATTGCTCATGGACATATTGTGTAGAAAATGGAGATGCCTTTCATATGAATTGGTTAAATTAAAGTGTCGAGCCTCTTTGAATATTTGGTTTTCATAAATTAGCGTCTGGCTTCACAAGGAACTAATATAGTATGTTCCTACTACATTTAGCTTCTTTGTTTTTCTATATTGCAATCCATAGCGCTTGAATTATATATATATATATATATACAATTGTGGAGCAAGAGAGCATTCATTTTTGATAAACTAATGTTTTCATTTCACCAACAGAAATATGAGATCTCCACTCTGTCTTTTTCGTGTCTTTTTTATTGCATGAGGCTTCAGTGTACACTATTTTTCCCATCGTGTCTTTTTCAGAAGAATGACATATTTGGGAAGTATTTTCAAGTTGTTTTTGTATTTGTTTTTTGCCTGGTAAATTAACGAGTACAATATATGTTGGCGGCCAATTAATCTTTCCTAAAGATATCTCTATCTTGCACACTTGCCAAACAATAGTAGGCTGAATCGAGTGTTCTTTTCTTGATAAATAGCAACCGACCAAAATAAAAGAATATTTCTCCTCTGGCTTCTTAATTAATTTGATTTTCTTGATCTTTGAGTTAACATCGTACTACAGTTCGCTAGAAACTTATGGACCCGTGACACCTGCAATAACACAGTTACTGAATAGCAGGTAGCTCATCTTTTCTAATTGCACGCTAATTTTATTGCTGCACATATTATTATTCATATACAAGAGCTTATTCAGTTCAATTTTTGAATAACCCTGCCTTAACTTTTGGCATATATCTCCATTATATTTCTGAATCATCATGCATTTTACTTAGACAACACCAAGATGCATCGTGTATGTCTCTGATTTGTAACTGTGGAGGTACAGATCTAGCTGCTTAGATAATGAACTTAATCCGTTCACCTTTGGTAGTTTTCCCATCACAATTTCAGTTTTAGTAAACGGTAATTTTGATCATGTCAATTTAAGTTTCAATTCATTATTCCTGTCTAGCTCAGGAGTTTCATAGAGTTTTTGGAACTATTTGATAGAGAATGTAAGAAGAGTGTTCTATTTCAAGATATATTTACAGTAATTGGGGATGCTAATCGTATCCTTTACTTTGGATAATTAAAGTTCACCGTCATGGAGTCTTAATTACAGTAGGAGGCATCACAAAATATATGAATTCATAGTGAAAGACTAAAATTATGTCAATCTCCAGTTTGAGATTAAAGAAAAAATTAGCCTACCTTTTGATTTGCTGAGGTGATTAAATTTTGTTCATCCAGGTGGTAGAGATGGTCTTCAAAACTGATCCTTCACTTGGGAAAATTAAAGTTCATAGACGGTGTCTTAATTATAGTAGGGAGACATTGCAAAATATATGAATTCATAGTGACAAGATTAAAATTATGTCAATCTCCTGTTTGAGATCGAAGAAAAAAATAGCCTACCTTTAGATTTGATGAGGTGATTAAATTTTGTTCATCCATGTGGTCTTCAAAAATATCTCACAAGGCAAACTATTGCTTCTTTTGCGTTATCAGACTTGGCTTTCCTATGTAGAATGTATGTATTAGCCTCTGCATATTCTCTTAGTTGCAGTCCCTTTTTACTACTCCCTCCATACCAAAATGTAAGGCGTCTAAGATTTAGTGAAAATTCAGCATCTTTTAAGTTTGACCAAGTTTATACAAAAAAAAAATACGAATATCTGCAATATCGAATGGACATATGGGGAAACTATACTTTATGGTGAATTTATTGATATTAATTTGATATTGTGGATGTTTATAGTTTTACATATAAATTGGGTCAAACATAGAATATGTTGACTTTTGATTAAATCTTAGGCATCTTATATTTTGAGACGGAGGGAGTACATGGTTACTAATGCTGGTTTAGGTTTGTAGCTATTTAAATAGGTGGTTATATTAGTTTTATCATTGCTCGTTTACTGCTTTTAGTACAAGCTGCCAATATGTGTCTTAAAATTACAGGTCTCCGAATTATTGATTCGGTGTTACTTCCACTACCTTTTCCATGTGCATTTATATTGAGACGAGTTAAAATATTAATAAATCGGATGAACTTCATAGGGTCAGCATTTTGTTAGACATGTATTTCCTTCAGTTTGTTTCATAGGACTAATATTTTCTCCACATCATTCTAGCAATTCGACGGAGACGGTCGATATCCCAGTTAATATCATGCTAGAGGCCATGTTGAATAAGCTACGTCTTCCACGCCCTCGATATAACAACCGGGTAGCCAAAGGAGGTTAGGTTGTAGTGACTGATCTGTTTTTCCCTTCTCTACAGCTGCTACAGAACTTAATGGCCACTGAATCCTAACCATCAAGCTCTGTAGAGCTGTCTGGAAATGATTTGAGTGAACCAAGGGATCAAATACATGAAGACAGTCCAGAAGAAATTAATGAAATACTTTCAACTATACCGAGATGGAAAAGAAGAAAAAGAAAAATGAATCTCTCCACCGATAGTAAAAGGACCAAAAGATCTGATAAAAGAACAAGCAGTTTAGAGAGGTTGCCAGGTCCTAGGATGATTTCATGAATATCTTATGTGTATATTAATATAGCAATTAGTCGTGACCTTCCTTTCTGGATTGAAAAGACAATATACATTCTGATACTCGAGCTTCAGTACTATTTTTTTAAAGTATGATCCACTATGTTGTTACTTACTAGATATAAGATTCGTGCTTCTTGACTTTTTTTGAAACGTTTGTTCAATATGATTGCCCGCCGTAGGCGGGCTAGCGCGCGGCAAGCCGCGCCTTCCTACCTAGTGGCCTATATTGCGCCATGGTGGCGGTGACCGACAGCAGCCGGCTCCATGCGAGCCTCGGCAACACATGTGCGCCGTCTATGTCGGTCTCCTCTCTACTCCGTCCGTACCTTCCGGTGGTCAACCCCTCCCAGACTAGAGCCATGTGCGCGTGGCCCTAGGTCAGCTCCTCTACTATGAGCCTGTTCAAGGACAACCTCCCGCACACGCTACCTAATCGATGAAATCCTGCAGTGGCAAGTAATGGGCGTTCGGTTACCCGATGCCTGTACTACCGGTCACTGAGTGTTGTCTTGGCTTGTGGTTATCTGTTAAGAACAGACTAGCAGATCTGTGAACAGTTACATGTAAAAAAAAAAAGATCTGTGAACAGTTTTTTTTTTGGGCAAACGCTGTGGACAGCTGAAACTAGTACATGATTGACACTCGTTTTTCTTTTGGCTACTGTTTTTTTGTACACACTGAGAAAGCTATACCAATTTTGATGGAGGAAGGTAACGTCTAGGTATGGCATCACGTATCTACATTTTACCAGCAAATCTTTTGAATTCATTCATGCATTTCTGTTAGTTAAAGTCTTTTGGCCTATTTTTTGGTTTGTACATTGATTTGAAGATCTCCTGATGTGAATCCAATTGCTTCACCTATTTTTGGTACTTGCGATTGATCCACTAGGTACAAAAGATAGGTAAAGAAAAGAGCATCTTCATCACGTGGCTTCTCTTCGTAACGTACGGGTTGTGCACCTATGAAGACGGCGATCCGTGAAAGTTTGCTAGAAGACTGAGGATGACCGCGACTTGACGCAGCCCTGTAGACCCAAAGCGTGACCTTTGCAGAAGTTGTCTAGGGTCTACAACAGGATCAAGTAGTCAAATTCTCCAGGGTTTAAAAGATATTCAATACATGCCCTTCGCTTCGTAACTTTCTCTCCCCCAGATACAACTCACGGGTATTTTCCTACTTTATTTAAAAAGCCATGGCATCTCACGGGCATTCAGCTAGTTTTGTTTTGTTGTTCGCATGTGCACTGAATCTATATAGCCAATTTGTGGCATCCACATTGTTTCCTTACGTTTTGGACTATTTGTCTATGTAACTCTCGTTTAAACAAAAGTCTAATGTAGACCAAATACATCTACTAACATAAGCCTACTGAATTTTTAGTCATAGAACTTTATGATTGACAGTATCACCAATTCCTAAATGCAAACAATCAACACCAGCCACATCCATCCGCATCCATGCACCACATATATAGATGACCTCCGCAAACAATGTGAGATTTTTTTTTGGAAAAGAAATAGGGCATGAGGAATACAAAATTCAGCAGACTGGACCGTGCAGCTCTTGATAAGGCGACAAGTCAACTTCAATTTTGGAATTAGAAGCCATGTACTTCGAAGGCAAGCATCCTCGCCACGTTATGACAACATACTCTTCCAAACATTGCTTCTCCTATTTCTTATCATTAACCCACACATTGCTGGAAAATTCAAGCAGTTGAACAGGTTGTGCACTTTTGAATGTGCGGAATAGGCTAAGGTAGACTTCTCGTGTTCTTTAGATTCCTGTTGCCACCCAAACCTATATAGCTAGCTTCAACACAAATGGATACATAAACAAAGCAAATATATGACCTAGTTATGTTCTTGTAGTTGCGACTTGGTATTGATACTATACTAGCCATGCATAACTAGAGAGAGAAACCCTTGCTAGATGTATGCTTGACAGACATGCTCCAAAATTTATTTATAGAGTTATACTCATCGTGCAAGTGGGGATAGTAGATTCTTCCAATATCTAACCGTCCTTTTACTTCTCCGATCCATCTGGTGTCCTTGAAAATAAGATGTATGTCATTATTACATGATGGGCTATGGGGAGAGTAGTTTCTTCAAAGAAGTTAAAAATTCAAGATTTTGGTACCGACAAGTATCAACTCCGATCAATCAGGAGGGACATGTGTGCTCGGTTTGTACAATTATTGTACTTTTTAACCTGTTCTCGATTGGTTGTGTCCAATTATTGTATAATTATTGTACTTTTTAGCAATATAAAACGTTTTAGCTTTGCGAATCAAATGTATCTAGACGTCTTTTAGTATCTAGGTTGGTAGAGGTTCGGAGTGAACCTATACATTAAAAAGCGTCTAGATACATTAGTTAAAATATCTTATATATTTCTAAACAGATGGAGTACGGGTAAAGACTTTATATGTATGTCATTTGCCAAAGATGAGGTGCGGACTATGAGACCGATCAAGGGAGCCCGGCATAGAAAGTTACAAATAAACATTGCTCGTGAATCTTCAGATGAAACTACCTCAATATAGAAGCTGAGTTGCAACTAGGGTAACAACTAAATGGATAAAAAATCTAGTTACAATCTCATATGCATAAAAAAAAACAGTACAAATGGATTGCTAAAAAGTCTGGTCGGGCCAGAAAAAGAATCCGGACCGTGATTCAAGAGCAATACTAAGTTAGGCCAGTCTAAAAGAAAGAAAAAAATATTGAGTGCCAAAACTCATAAAAATGAGCAAAAAAAAAAAAAGAATTGATCACACCGGGAAAAAAACAAATGAAAAAAAGGCGGGACAGGCCAGCCACTACGAGTACCAGAGCGAAAAGCCTAGACTACGAACGAGCGACAACCGCGAGACCTAGAGAACGAAGGCCCACAAAATACGCAGAGACGCGACAAAAAGCAGCGACAACGCACAACGCTGGGCAAAATGAGACAACACGTGCAGCGACGGCACCGATATTTACGCGCCACAAACTGATCGACGCTACCCAACCTAGCTACGACATAAGCTAGGACACAGCTAGCCGTGACATAGCTATTCCCTAAAAATATTCTCACTTTTTATTCAAAACAACCATATCCATAAATATATCTCTTAGAAAAAAGGGAGAAAAAAATTCCTAGCCAGTAACATGTTTCCATCACCAGACCGTATAAACAGTAGCAAAAACAAATAAAAAACCTCCGTCCTAAAATAGATGTCTCAGATTTTTTAAAATTTAGATGAATCTATATACTAAACAGTGTCTAGATTCATCCAAATTTTGACAACATCTATTTTGGAACGGAGGGAGTAGTAGTAATTTTTTTGTGACAAACACGGGCAACGATCAACACGGCCCAACAACACATAGAAAAGCCTACCCCAGACACATATAACAGCAGCGGATCAGTTCGTTTGGGCTAGCAACTACTACGGACAAACAACTCGAAGCAGTCAAAAATGGACCGGCGACCAACTCAACCCGGGACAAACCAAACCAAAAGAAACAACGTGTCTGAAAAAGATCTATAAGACTGGTGGTCATACTATCTCGCATGCTCATATTATCCGGCAACTCTTCCAAAGAGTGCTTGCGGACTTCACTGCTCCGTGTGTGCATGCCTGCGGTTTATAGCTGTGTGACGATGTCCACATTAAAACCGTGCACGCAACGCCGTGAGGTGAAGGATTGGCGCTTTATTTTCATCATTGATGTTCTTGCATCTGGGAATCTCTAATCGCTTCGGCTAGGTCATTTGTTCTTTTTCTTTTTTGTATTTCTCTTTTTTAGGCTGTATTCAGCCTTCATGCATGTGTAGACTTGCTCTTGACAGTATATTGTTGGAGAGACTCGCAAAAAAAAAGAAATATATTGTGCATGCATGTGTAGACTTGCTCTTGACAGTTTGTTGCTTTGATGTACACCCTGTGGCGTCGTTATACAAGCTCTGGGTCCTTCGGGACCATTCCTGTTCAAAAAAAGACAGTTTGTTGCTTTGCTTGTCTATATATTTTTTTAGAAAAAAAGTACTCTTTTTGTTTTAAAATATAAGATGTTTTAGCTTTGTGAAACAAATATATCTAGATTTCTTTTAGCATGTAGGTTCTACACATTAAAACAAGTCTAGATACGTTTTCTTCACAAATCTAAAACATCTTATATTTTTAAACGGAGGGAGTATATATTAATACCACGGAGATACGAATTACATGTAACCTCTGCAACAATGCATGTCCTATCGGCCTTACAGATACATACATCTTAGAAAAAAGAAGAAGAATTACAATAGTTTCATTTAAAAATGTGTCCGTTAAGCAGTGCTGGATGAAAATAGTGTGTTCTACTCTCCTGCTGTTACCACCTGTGCGTATTTACATACATGTGTTGGTCGGCTTGGGTCAATGACGCCATATTGCGTAGCCACCTCATTTTTCCAGGGAAGTAGTTAGACACTCTGTTAGCACTCATTTTTGTGTCGCCTCTATACAAAGTATAACTCCTGCTAAGATAAAAGACAGGGGCGGACACATCTGTGTGGAGGAGTCGGAAACATTATTACCTGAAAATCACAGAAAGCACACAGACATACAGATGAGTACCAGATCCTCAAGTATCCTAACTCCTAAGATATGATCGAGCAAAGCAATGGATAGGGAAACCGGTGCCAGCGGTTTATTTACATAATTCCCTTTAACTATTAAATTTGACCCCAAATCATGTAATGTTCACACAATGCTAATTGTACGAGACCTTTGGATACACCATCCTTACAAACTTTACTCAGACATAATTGTTGGAAATATAAGCAATAATTCATATGATTTAATCCGAATAATAAACTGATAAAGCATGATCATACAAACGGTAAAATCAATCAACAAATTAGATGAACAGATTACATCTATACAAGATAAACCTATCACATCTACGCCAAACGCTAGACCTAGAAACTCTAGCAAAATCCGAAAGAGTCAGATTGGGATCACATAAGTTGCAGTTGCGGCAGAGCTGTCGCCCATATTGAGGTTGCCGAAGAGGTCGCTGACGTCCGGAAAGAAGTCGTCGTTCGGGAACTCGACGTCAGACGACGTCGTGGTTGCCAGTAGTCGCGCTTGAGCGCTCCCCAAAAACCTGATCGCCCCTCACCCGTACAGGTTCATGAGAGGCGGGGTTCTGGAGGCCTACTGTCCCGATCTGCGGTGCACGCCGCAAGCCGGGATGGGGAAGACGAAAGCGGCGGCGCAAGGTTCTGGAGGGTAGGCGCGTGTGTGGATTGATTCACCGATTAGGTTTAACGCATACGCTTATATAATTAATGTTAGAGAGATCGTGGGTTTCAGCCCACGTCCGAGTCGGTAATAGTCCACGTCCATACAAACTGAAACCGGCTGTAATTAACGTGTCCGTTAATGACTCATAATCAATTTCCCCAACTAGCAAAATAAAGCTCGGCTCGGCGAGATTCCTCGAACCCGTGGCGCCAAGCATCGTGACGAGGCGGTAGTGGCGGCCGAGGAGGAGTGCGCGAGGGCTACTCTTCTTGTCACACCTTAGTGAGTGGTGCAACACTCTACTATATAAGGTGGTCCAACTCTCCTTCAACTAGCAATGTGGGACTAAATTTTAGCACCACTACACAGCCATATGCTGCCATATACAAGTGGGCCAAAGAGAATTTCAGAATTTGTCTAATGGGCTAGCCCAATATACACCAAATTCCAACAATCCCCCACAAAGTCTCATTGGCACATCACAACACTTTTCTTCCAGAACATTGTTTTATATACCGGTGTGTAGTGGAGACTGTTAAGTTGATCTTCCACGTTAAACTTTATGCTACGCTAGCTAGCAACTTGAATAGTGGACTATGCCTTGAACTACAAGTTTTCTGCGCGCTAGTTTCACACAAAATCTAGACCGGTACAAGGATATCGTCGGCTTCCCCGCGGTTTGGAGCTTATGCGTCATACTCCAGGGCCTTTCATGAGTTTATTAGAGAGCACCCAACTCTCAAGGACTGCGACGTTTGACAGTCAGACTCATATAGGTGTGTTCCTCAAGAGATGTTCTGCAGGACAACATCTCCGCTTATAAATGCCACTTGAAATACATTAAGATAAATATCAACCTGCCATGCTGATTAAGAGAGTATTGCATCTTTATGGAGATGTAAATATAATATAGGGATACTCTCCTCTCAGCTGACCAACAACTTGTATCCTAGCTCTAATTCACAGGATCTCCGATCACATAGAGTGGGTTGCCACTAGGATTAACTCATAGCGTGGGTCTCAAACCCATCTCCCTCGATGCATTATCTATCACATTGCGTGATAAACCCTTTGTGAAGGGATCTGCCAGATTCTTAGATGTTTGGATATAATCCAACGCAATAACTCCGGAGTTTCTTAGATTCCTGACAGATTTCAACCTCCTCTTCACATGCCTTGATGACTTCATATTATCCTTAGAACTGTTTACTTTGACTATCACAGTTTGATTATCACAGTTCATCGGTATTGGTTTCTCAACCACAGGTAAGTCCATCAAGAGCTCACGAAGCCACTCTGCTTCAACAGTGGTTGTGTCTAATGCTATGAGTTCTGCTTCCATTGTTGACCTCGTTAAGATGGTCTGTTTGCAAGACTTCCAGGAAACAGCTCCACCACCAAGTGTAAAAAAATAACCACTCATGGCCTTAATCTCATCGGCATCAGATATCCAGTTTGAATCACTATAAACCTCAAGTACCCGAGGATACCCAGTATAGTGAATACCATAACTCGTAGTGCCTTTCAAATAGCGCAAAACTCTTTCAAGAGCATGCCAATGATCATCTCCAGGATTTGACACCGACTTAGTTTGCTTACAGCAAAGGAGATGTCAGGTCTAGTAGCGCTGGCTAAATACATGAGCGAGCCAATGATTTGAGAATATCTCAATTGATCTTTAGCATTCCTTCGATTCTTTCGAAGTAGCACACTCGGATCATAAGGCGTTGGAGAAGAATTTCAGTCGCTATACCCGAAACGACTCAATATCTTTTCCACATAGTGAGACTGAAGCAATGTAATCCCACCATTGTCATCCTTTAGTAGGTTGATGTTTAAGATTACATCAGCCACTCCCAGGTCCTTCATCTCAAAGAAGCGAGATAGGAACTCTTTGACCTCCTCGATAACAGTGAGGTTGGTCCGAATATCAATATGTCATCAACATAGAGACCCATAATAACTCCCTCGCCCCCACCATGGCCATAGTACACACATTTGTCAGCTTCATTTACAACAAAATCTTCAGCAGTTAAAGTTCTTTCAAACTTCTCGTGCAACTGCTTAGGAGCTTGCTTAAGACCATACAAAGACTTCACTAACTTACACACCTTTCCTTCTTGACCATCTACTACAAATCCGTCAGGCTGCTCCATATAAATTTTCTCATCTATCTCTCCATTTAGAAAAGTTGTCTTAACGTCCATTTGATGAACGAGAAGACCATGTGAGGTAGCCAAGGAAAGTAGTACTCGAATAGTGGTCAATCTGGCTACAGGTGAGTAGGTATCGAAGAAGTCTTCACCTTCCTTTTGGGTATAACCCTTAGCCACAAGACGTGCCTTGTACTTTTCAATAGTACCATCAGGTCTAAGCTTTTTCTGGAACACCCACTTACATCCTACAGGTTTGCACCCATAAGGACGATCAGTGACTTCCCAAGTACCATTAGCTAAGATGGAGTCCATCTCGCTTCGGACAGCTTTCTTCCAATAGTGAGCATCTTGAGATGCATGAGCTTCTGAAATGGAAGTGGGAGTATCATCCACAAGGTACACAATGAAATCATCACCAAATGACTTTGCAGTCCTTTGTCTCTTGCTCCTTTTGGGAGCTTCATTGTCATCCTCCACAAGATCATCAGAGTGTTCTATAGGCATAGTGGGTTCAGGAATTATAGAAAATTCCTGACTAGATGAACTAGTCATCTGTTGATTTGATGAGCTAGACATACCTTTCACAGGAAATATGTCCTTAAAGAAAGTCACATCATTGCACTCCATAATTGTACCAACATGCATGTCGGATACCTCAGATTTTACTATAAAAAATCTATAGCCAATGCTATGAAAAGCATATCCTAGAAAAATACAATCCACAGTTTTTGGTCCAAGCTTTTGCTTCTTGGATATTGGAATATTGACTTTCGCCAAACAACCCCAAGTTCGTAAGTTAGTGAGTTTAAGCCTTTTCTTTTCCCATTCCTCAAATGGAGTCATGGTTTTATCCTTTACAGGAACACGGTTTAGGACATGACACGCAGTCATTAGCGCCTCCCCCCACCATTCCTTGGAAAGACCCGATGTATCTAACATGACGTTAACCAAATCAGTTAGAGTGCGGTTCTTTCTTTCGGCCACCCCATTTAACTGAGGTGAGTAGGGAGGCGTCCTCTCATGTATAATACCATGTTTCGCACAGAATAAATCAAATTCATTTGAAAAGTACTCTCCACCATGATCTGACCTTAACCGCTTGATTTTAAGATCAAGTTGGTTTTCTCCCTCAGCTTTATAGATTTTGAAGTAGTTCAAAGCTTCATCTTTAGATTTCAGAAGATAAACATAGCAGTATCTAGTGGAATCATCAATCAACGTCATAAAGTATCCTTTTCCACCTTTTGTCAACACACCATTCATCTTACAAAGATCTGAATGTATAAGTTCTAATGGTGCTAAGTTTCTCGGTTCCGCAGCCGTATGAGACTTGGGGGTTGCTTTGCTTGCACACAAACTTGGCACTTTGAACCTTTGACAGTGGTAAATTTTGGAATTAAACTCATATTGGCTAGCCGCGTCATGCAACCAAAGTTAATATGATAGAGTCGTGAATGCCAAACATTGGACTCATTATTATTGCAAACATGATTAATAAATTTAGTAGATTAGTCTGACAAAGACAAGCAGAACAGACCTTCGCACTCATAATCCTTTCCAACAAATTGTACATACTTAGAAATTAGAACATTATTGGACTCAAAAACCAACTTAAAGACATCTCGACGTAAAAGCGATCCGCTGACGAGATTCTTATTGATGGAGGGAACGTGCTGCACATTCTTTAGCTGTACGGTCTTCCCCGAAGTAAACTTCAGATTTACCGTACCAACACCATGAACAGAAGCACTTGAGCCATTTCCCATCAGCACAGAAGTGGTCCTTGTGAGCTAATAAGAGGAAAACATGGAAATATCAGAACATACAATGTGTATTATCACCCGTGTCTATCCACCAATCAGGAGAATGACATACTAAAAGGATAGTAGGTAAAATACCATACCTATCATCCTTCATCTCAGTATCGCTAATAACAACATTAGCGGCATTGCCGCTATTCCCATGTTGATGCTTGTCAAAGCGATTAGGGAAGCTAGGAGCCCAATGACCAGGATCACCACAAACGTGGCAAGAGCCTTTCCTCTTATCATTTTTCTTCTTAAAGTTGGTTGAGTGTTCTTGCCATCAAACTTCCCCTTTCCTTCAGTTTTGTTCTTATTCTTGAACTTGTGGGATTGGAAGTTTTTCCTCTGCACCAAATTGGCAGTAGAACCTCCCTCAAATCCTCGAGCAGTTTTGTCCTTTGCTCTCGCCTTCTCTTCCACATGAAGAGACCCAATGAGATCCGTAACAGAAAACTCATGTCTCTTATGTTTCAGAGAAGTAGCAAAGTTCCTTCACGAGGGAGGAAGCTTGGCAATAATGCCACCGGCCACAAATTTGTTCGGTAAGGAACATTTGAACTGCTCACGTTCTTTGGCAAGTGATTGTATCTCATGAGCTTGCTCAACGACGGAGCGCTCATCAACCATCTTGTAGTCATAGAATTGCTCCATGACATACAACTCAGTGCCAGCGTCCGAGACCCCAAACTTGGCCTCGAGCGCTTCCCACGCGTCCTTGCCATTATCAAATGACATATACGGGTCAACAATGTTGTCCCCAAGAACACTGAACAAAGCCGCCATAAACATGGTATCGGCTTTCTTAAAGTTGCTTCACCTTTCGCCAGAAAAGATCTCCTTCAGCTTGCCAAGAGTGGCGCTATAGCGATTCGGTTTTCAAACCAGAGAACTTCTCTCTTGCGCCATCTCTTATAGTGCATGCCATCAAAAGGAGGCGGCCTAGTAGCCGCGGCTACACCAGTGGAATTCAGTTGCCTATAATCAGGTTTTTGGATTGTTGGAAATATAAGCAATAATCCATATGATTTAATCCGAATAATAAAGTGATAAAGCATGATCACATAAACGGTACTAAAACCAATCATGCAGATCAACAAAGTAGGTAAACAAATTACATCTATACAAGATAAACCTATCACATCTACGCCAAATGCTAGACCTAGAAACTCTAGCAAAATCCTAAAGAGTGAGATTGGGATCACATACATTGCAGTTGCGGTAGTAGCCGCGGCGGTAGCAGCAGCAGAGCTGTTGCCCATGTTGAGGTTGCCTAAGAGGTCGCTGACGTCCGGGAAGAAGTCGTCGTTCGGGAACTCGACGTCGGACGACGTCGTGGTTGCTAGTAGTCGCGATTGAGCGCTCCTCAAAACATCGGAACGAGAAAAGAGTACTTATCAGTAACGAGGTTGAACTAGGTATGCAGAGATACCGACGATCAAAACCTCGGATAAGTAAACTATCGTGAGACAAAGGGAAATTGGTATCGTATGTAAGTGGTTCATTCGATCGCAAAGTAATCGTTGAAATATGTGGGAGCCATATGAATTTCGAGATTCCTCTATTGGTTATTGTTCGGAGAAGTGTCTCGATCATGTCCGCATAATTCACGAACCGTAGGGAGACATACTTAAGGATTCGATGTTGTTGAGTAGTTATGGAATGATGAGTTAGAGACCGAATGTTGTTCGGAGTCTCGGATTGGATCCGGAATATCACGAGGAGATCCGGAATGGTCCGGATAATAAGATTCATATAAGGAAAGTCCTGTTTCGGGGTTGGAGAATGGTTCCGGTGTTTTCATCGGGAATGTTCTAGAAGGTTCCGGAATGTCTGACACTCCGGAGGGGAAGGGTACATGAATGTGTCATAACAAGTTGGAATGGTTGCATCATGTACTAGGTGTCATCGCAGAGCAAAATAAAGGGATAAATCAAATCCTAGTTTGAAAAGTCAAACGCCAATTTGAAAAGTCAAACGGCTATTTTGCTTGGTGGAGGGAGAGTAGGAAACCTAATTGGGGAGGAACTCCCTCTCCCTCCATCGCCGGCCAAGGAGGGCGAGTTGGGGAGGGACTCCCCTCCCCTTAGCCACGCCCTCCCACCTATATAAGGAGGGGCAGGGTTGCCCCTCCAAGACCTACACCTTGCCCTCTCCAAACCCTAGCCCTAAGCCGTCGGCGCCACCACCTCCTGCTGCTGCCGCCGCCGCCTAGGGCAAACCATAGCCGCCGACTTGGGCTTCCCCAAGCCCTAGCCGCTGGCCTAGCCCCTCTCCTTGGTGTGTCTAAACCCTAGATCACCAAGGGACTCTCTCATAGTCCACCATACTGCCGCTCGCTTAGGCGAAGCTCATGAGATCTCCTCTACTTCCTGACCACGCCGTCAGCCGCCGAATCGCGAGGAGAGTGCTACAACCTCCGCCTGCCGAACAAGGGAGAGGAAGGTCTTCATCGAAAATCGAGCGTGTGACCACGGAAGCGCTGCCGAACGCACTTGGGAAGGATCGTCTACACGATCTTGAGATCGGCAAGAGTACGCCTACATCACCCACGAGAATCCGCTCTCGTTAAACACTTTGGAATCTTCGAGGGTGAGTTATTCCATCGACTCGTTGCTACAGTCTAGTAGATAGATCTTGGCTTGTTTGTTTGTATGCGGTAGAAATTTTTTGTTTTCCATGCTAGGAACCCCTACAGTGGTATCAGAGCCGTGTCTATATGTAGATATGTTGCACGAGTAGAACACAATGGTCATTGTGGGCGGTGGTGCTTTTATTATCAATTGCCTCTTGTGTACTTTGCATCTTGCGGTATGATGGGATGAAGCGGCCCGGGCTAACCTTACATGACATCGTTCATGAGACTTGCTCCACGCTCAACATGCAACTTGTATTGCATAAGTGGCTTTGCGGGTGTCTGTCTCTCCCATTATAGTATAGATCCAATTTACAACGGGCACTTGATAGTTCAAACATCAACATTGTGGTTCTTGTTCGTAAGTTAGATCGACACTTATTGAAAGCCCCAAACCACGTAAAACATGCAAAGAAATTAGAGGCGTCTAACTTTGTTTTGTAGGGGTGTTCTATGATGTGATATGGCCATGATTGTGATTATATTTGATATGCAATGTTCCTTATTGTAAGTTGGCAACCGGCAGGAGCCATATGGTTGTCTTTAATTTCTGTTAAGACCCGCGTGTCTATTCAAAGTAGTTGTGATAGTTGAAACTGGTGGACGACAACCATGGAGTAGCGTCATTGACCTTGATGCAATGCCGGTGATGATGGAGATCATGTTCTTGCTTGAAGATGGAGATCAGAAGCACAAAGAAGAAAGGCCATATCATATCACATATTATGAATTGCATGTGATGTTAATCCTTTATGCATCTTGTATTGCTTAGTTAACGACAGTAGCATTATAAGATGATCCCTCATGCACATAAATTTCAAGTTCTAAAGTGTTCATCCTTAGTAAGCACCATTGCTAAAGCTTGTTGTTTCGAAGCACCACGTGATGATCGGGTGTGTTAGATTCTGCAAGTGTATACAACGTGAGCAAGCCAGATTTGCTCATGCGGAATCTAAGGTTTGATCTTGACGAGCCTAGCATGTATAGACACGGTCTCGGAACACGGATCACCGAAAGTTAAAGCATGAATCATATAGTAGATATGATGAACATGTCGATTGTTCGCCATTGAAGCTACATCAACTCTCGTGATGATCGGTTTTGATGTGGTGGATTTGGTTAATGTGATCACTAAAACAATGTGAGGGATATTGTTTTGAGTGGGAGTTCACCTAGATTAATTTAACTATTAATTAGAACTTAATTTGTCATAAACTTAGTCTAAACTATTGCAAATATGTTGTAGATCAATGGCGTCCCCTACCATCAATTATAATGCGTTCCTAGAGAAAGAGAAGTTGAAAAACAATGGAAGCAACTTCGTGGATTGGTTCCGCAATTTGAGGATTGTCCTCAATGCTGGTAATTTGACATATGTGCTGGATGCACCGCTGGGTGACCCGCCTGCAGCTGATGCTACCGATCAAGTAAAGAATGTTTACCTCGTTCGAAAGTCTCAGTACTCCACAGTTCAGTGTGCTATCTTGTATGGTTTAGAATCGAAGCTTCAGAAAAGGTTTGAGAATTCAGACCCACATGATATTGTCTTTGAACTCAAACTGATATTTGAGACTCACGCGGCAGTTGAGAGCTATGAGGCTTCTGAAAAGTTCTTTAACTGCAAGATGGAAGAGGGCAGCTCCGTCAGTGAGCATGTGCTTAAGATGTCTGGGCACGCAAAAGAACTTCAAAGCTTGGGTATAGTGATTCCTAATGCTTTGGGGATTTACCTGTTGGAATTATGCCCTAGAGGCAATAATAAAGATGTTATTATTATAATTCTTGTTCATGATAAAGTTTATATTCCATGCTAGAATTGTATTAAGCGGAAACTTTAATACTTGTGTGGTTTGTAAACAACACCGTGTCCCTAGTACGCCTCTATGGACTAGCTCATTGATCAATGATGGTTAAGGTTTCCTAACCATAGACATGAGTTGTCAATTGATAATGAGATCATATCATTGGGAGAATGATATGGTGGATAGACCCAAACAAAGCAGAGCAATTAGATCGTGTCATCGTGTTCGTCTTTGCGAAGCTTTTCCTATGTCAAATATTGTATTCCTTAGACCATGAGATAATGCAAATCCCTGGTATCGGAAGAAAGCTTTGAGGTCATCAAACGTCATCCTATGAGAGGGTGATCATAAAGGTGTCTCTCGGTGATCGGAAAGTATCATTGGGTTGTATGTATCGAGATGGAATTTGTCCCTCCCAAGTCGGAGAGATATACTTGGGCCCACTCGGTAATTGATATCAACACGCTTGCAAGCATGTGGTTAAGGAGTTAATCACAAAGTGATATCGGATTACGGAGCGAGTAAAGTACTTGCGTGAGCGAGATTGAATTAGGTATGACGATACAAGCGATCGAATCTCGAGCAAGTAAAATATCGCGAGACGAAGGAATATATATATGGGATTGATTGAATCCTGGCATCGTGGTTCATCCGATATGATCATCGATGAATGTGTGAGTCAATATGGGTGCCGGACCCACTGTTGATTATTGATAGAAGATCATGTCCGCATATTCTCGAACCCGAGGTCACACATAACGTGTCTTGGCGCTAGGATAGATTGGATAATTGGTTTATGAATTTTTGTTGAGTCTCGGATGGGATCCGGGATATCATGAGAGGTTCGGAATGGTCCGAGAATAAGATTCATATAAAGCGGTGCAGTTTTTGGAGTTGAATTGTTCCGGGTTAATCGGTATTGTACCGGAAGCTTCTAGAACCTTCCGGAAGGGGACCAACGTGGCCCCACCTTCCGGGAGGGGGCATGGGCCTATGAGGGAGTGTCCTGGCCGCATTGGGCCAGGGTCACAAGGCCCCATAGGGCCCAGCCGATCCTAGATAAGTTTAAACTCGTTTAAACTAGAGATAGGATTTCTAGATAAGGGAGAGTTTAAATCGTTTAAAATAGAGATAGGATTTCTAGATAAGGGAAAGTTTAAATTGTTTAAACTGGAGATAGGCTTGGACGAGGGGCAAGGCTGGCCGCCCCCCTCTATATATAGAGGGGTGGTGCGCCCCCTCCCCCCTACACACACACCTTCCTCCAAGCCCTAGCAGCCTTGCTACCTTCCTCTCTCCCTCCCGACTGTTTGTAGGCGAAGCCCTGCAGCAGAAATTCTCCACCATATACACCACGCCGTGTTGTAGATCCAATCTATCTCTCCACCATACTCATGGTCCGAGGAAGGAGGAGACGTCGAGGTGCTGCGTGTGCATCTCACGGAGTCACCGCCACTTGTGGTGCTAGATCGGATCGGATCGCGAGAAGGAGAAGCGAAATCGACTACATCACCCACGTTCGAAACGTTCCATGTCTGAATCTTCAAGGATATGAAGATCTAATCCAATCTCTCTCGTTGATTGCATCTTCTAGATTAGATCTTGGCTTTCCCTCTGTTAAGCTCCGTAGAAAATTTTGATTTACTATGCCGAAACCCTTGATGGTATCGAGCTAGATCTATGCGTAGATGTGTTTCACGAGTAGAGCATAACATGGTTGTTGCGGCGTTGATGTTTTCTGTTGCAAGCCTCTTGTTTGTGTTCTTCTTATGGCCGGGATAGTGAGATTGAAGCGGTCCAGGCCAACCTTCTGGCGTCGTTCATGAGACCCGGCTCCGCACTTGACGTGTGGCTTGTACCACACATGCGGTGGTGGATGTCGGTTTCTCTCACTATAGTTGTCTTGGGATTAACACGGGTTTGGAAACCATAATATCACCGTTGTGGCTTTCCGTAGGTAAGAATCGTTCTTAGCATCTACTCCCATAAGCCACGTAAAACATGCAACAACAAAGTAGGCGTCTAACTTGTTTTTTGCAGGAGTGTTTTACGTGATATGGTATGGCCCAAGATGTGATGTGTATATTGTATGCGATAATCATGTTTTGTAATGTTTCACGACTTGCATGTCGATGAGTACACAACGGCGAGAATATATGGTTGTCTTTATAATTGTGTATGGCCTGCGAGTCAACTTCTTATACGCCATGTAATAGCTTTACTTTATCGCTAAGTAGTTAGAAATAGTTGTAGTTTCTATTCGTGGTGGAGGCAATCATGGTGGAGTGATGGAGATCATGCCGGAATGCACAAGATGGAGATCATTGCACGAGGATTGGCTATACCATGTCACATAAAGTTATATGCATGTGATGTTTATCCCTTTATGTATCTTATTATGCTTAGATCGCGACGGTAGCATTATAAGATGATTCCTCACTTAAAGATCAAGATAAAAACTGTGTTCTCCCCAAGTATGCACCGTTGCGAAAGTTCGTCGTGTCCAAGCATCACGTGATGATCGGGTGCTATAGACTCTCTGCTCACATACAACAGTGCAAGCCAGTTTTGCACACGGAAATACTTGGGTCTAACTTGACGAGCCTAGCATGTCTGCACATGGCCTCGGAACACAAGAACCGAAAGGTTAAGCATGAGTCATATGAATGATATGATCGACACTTTGTTGTCCACCATTGAAACCACATCTCTTCTCGTGATGATCGGATTAGGTGTGGTGAATTTGGATCGTGTTCACTAAACAACTTGAGGGATGTTGAATTTAGTGGGAGTTCATCTAGTAATTTGATTAAGTTGAACTATTTATCATGAACATAGTCTAAATTGTACTTGCAAATCTTGTAGATCCAATGGCCAAGTCCAACTTCAACTTCAAGCGTTTTCTTGAGAAAGAAAAGCTTAGAAACAATGGGTCTAACTTCACCAACTGGTTCCAATCTAAGAATCATTACATCGCGGACGAAGGACTATGTCCTTGGAAAGCGTTAGGTGACGCCTGCTATAGATCTGTTGGTGATGAAAAAATTTATCGATCACGCAAGGATGATTATGATTTGATTAAGATCGTCATGTTGTATGCTATGGAATCGGATCTTCAAAATCGTTTTGAGGAGTTCCGGGCCCTTTGAGATTCTCGAGGAGCTGAAAACATGTTTAGACTCAAGCCCGTTAAAGAGATATGAGATCTCTAAGAAATTCTTTAACTACAAGATGGAGGAAGGAGGTCCGTTAGTGAGCACGCCATTAAGATGTCGGGCTACACTCAACGCCTTGAGCAAGCTGGATGCAAGATTCTAGAGGAGCTCAAGATTGACACTCCTAGCTACAAAAGTTTTGTAGTTGATCACAATCAGATTGGTTCCAGATACGATCACCGAGCTCTTTGCTAAGATGAAAGTAGCGGAGGTGAACATCAAAAGAATAATCATATGTTGATGGTCAACAATCCCCACCTTTAAGAAAGGTAAGGGTGCAAGGAAGCCCTTCAAGAAAGGCTGACAAGCGCGTTGCTTTGAGAAGAAGCTCAGTCTGGTCCAAAGCGGACCTTTGAGTGCTTCTATTGCAAGGACAAGGGTCACTTTGGGCATCAAATTAGCCAGACAAGAAGGTGGCACCATCAAAGGTATATTTGATATACATGTTATTGATGTTTTCCTTACTAGCCCTCGTTGTAGTGCACAGGTATTTGATACCGGTTCGGTTGCTAATATTTGTAACTCGAAGCAGGCTACGGAATAGACGGCGACTTGCGAGGATGAGGTGACGATGCGCGTTGGCAACGGATCAAGAGTTGATGTGATGGTAGTCACGCTCTCCTTAGTTTTACCTTCGGATTAGTTTTAAACCTTAATAAATGTTATTATGTGCCTGCATTGAGCATGAACATTATTTCCGGATCATGTTTATTGCAAGACGGTTATTCATTTAAATCGGAGAATAATCGTTGTTCTATTTATATGAGTAACATCTTTTATGGTCATGCACCTCTTGTGAATGGTTTATTTCTTCTAAATCTCGAAAGGGATGAAACACACATCCATAACATTGAGGCTAAGAGATGCAAAGTAGATAGTGATAATACTACTTATTTGTGGCATCGCTGCCTAGGTCATATTGGTGTAAAGCGCATGAAGAAACTCCATTCGATGGACTTTTGGAGTCTCTTGATTTTGAATCATTTGACACATGCGAACCATGCCTCATGGGCAAGATGATCAAAACCCCGTTCTCGGTATGATGGAGCGAGCAACGGACTTGTTGGAAATCATACATACCGATGTATGCGGACCGATGAGTGTTTCACGCGGTGGATATCGCTATTTCCTCACTTTTACCGATGACTTAAGTAGATATGGGTATATCTATTTAATGAAACATAAATCTGAAACATTTGAAAAGTTCAAGGAATTTCAGAATGAAGTGGAGAACCATCGTAACAGAAAGATTAAGTTTCTACTATCCGATCGTGGGGGCGAATATTTGAGTTATGATTTTCTCACGCATCTTAAAGCAAGTGGAATCGTTTCACAACTCACGCCACCGGAACACCACAGCAATGGTGTGTCTGAGCAGAATCGAACCCTATTAGATATGGTCCAATCAATGATGTCTCTTCTTGATTTGCCGTTATCATTTTGGGGTTATGCATTAGAAACCGTGCATTCACTTTAAATAGGGCTCCATCTAAATCCGTTGAGACGACACCGTATGAACTGTGGTTTGGTGCTAAACCTAAGTTGTCGTTTCTTAAAGTTTGGGGATGAAGCTTACATCAAGAAGTTGATGCGGACAAGCTCGAACCAAAGCGGAGAAATCGTCTTCATAGGATACCCTAAGGAAACCATTGGGTATACCTTCTATCACGCAGAAGGCAAAGTGTTTGTCGCAAGAACGGTTCCTTTCTTGAGAAGGAGTTTCTCTCGAAAGAAGTGAGTGGGAGGAAAGTAGAGCTAGACGAGGTTATTGAACCTTCTCTTGAATTGGAGAGTAGCGGCACTGAAATTGTTCGATGCACTTTGCACCAACAATAGAGGAAGCTAATGACAAGGATCATGAAGCTTGGACGATCTGCTCTTGAGCGTCGCAGTCGACAAGGTCGCCTGCCCTCCCGAGTGGTACGGCACCTGTCTTGACTGTCTTGTTGGTAGAAGACGGTGAACCTCGAACTATGAGGAAGCGATGATGAGCCTGACTCTAAGAAATGGATAGAAGCCATGAAATCCGAATTGGGATCCATGAGCGAAAACCAAGTATGGACTTTGGTGGACCCTCCTAGCGGCCAAAAAGGCCGTTGAGTGCAAATGGATCTTCAAGAAGAAAGCACGACGGATGGTAATGTTACCGTCTATAAAGCGGCTTGTCGCAAAGGTTTTCGACAAGTTCAAGGTGTTGACTACGATGAGAATTTCTCTCCGTGGCGATGTTTAAGTCCATTCGGATTTTATTAGCAATTGCTGCGTTTAATGATTATGAAATATGGCGGATGGATGTCAAGATCGCTTTCCTCAATGGGAACATTGATGAAGAGTTGTATATGATGCAACCCGAAGGTTTTGTCGATCCTAAGGATGCTAGTAAAGTATGCAAACTTCACGTTCCATTTATGGACTGAAGCAAGCATCTCGGAGTTGGAACCTTCGTTTTGATCAAGTGATCAAGAGCTTTGGATTTGTTCCAAATTGCTCTGAAGCTTGTATCTACAAGAAAGTGAGTGGGAGCTCGGTGACGTTTCTGGTACTATATGTGGATGACATATTGATTATCGGAATGACATCAACATGCTTAACGATGTGAAGAGTTATTTGAACAAGTGTTTTTCAATGAAAGACCTAGGTGAAGCTACTTATATATTGGGCATCAAAATCTATAGAGATAGACAAAGGCGCCTGATAGCTTTAAGCCAGTACATACCTAGACAAAGTTACGAAAAGGTTCGAATGGATAAGGCAAAGAAAGGTTCGGTGCCTATGTTGTCGGGTAAGATATTGAGCAAGGCTCGATGTCCATTCTGATGTAAATGATAGGGAAGCTATGAGCAAAGTGCCTTATGCCTCGGCCATAGGTTCCATCATGTATGCCATCTTGTGTACTAGACGGATGTGTCCAATGCTCTTAGTTTGACGGCGGATATCAAAGTGATCTAGGAATGGAACCTTTGGACAGCCGTGAAGAACATCCTAAAGTACCTAAATAGGACTAAAGAAATGTTCTTAGTCTATGGGGGTGATGAACGACTTGTCGTAAAGGTTACGTCGGCTAGTTTTGACAAACAAGGATGATTCTAAATCTCGAGACGGGATACGTGTATATTTTGAATGGAGGCTGTGAGTGGAGAAGCTGCAAGCAAAGAGTGATCACGGGATCTACGATGAAGCGGAATACATGGCTCTTGAGCGTCAAGTGAAGGAGTTTGGATCGAAACTTCATCATCGAGCTTGGCGTGGTTCCAAGTGCATTGGACCCACTGGAGATATTGTGTGACAACACTGGTGCCATAGCACTCGCTAAGGAACCAAGATATCATCCAAAGACCAAGCATATCAACCTTAAGTTTCATATAATCCGAGATTATATAGCAGATGGAGATCTGAAGATTAGCAAAGTACATACGAATCTGAATGTCGCAGATCCATTGACTAAACCTCTTCCACGTGTAAAACATGATCAACACCTCAGTGCCATGGGTGTGAGATTGTTGCCAAATGTAAACTAGATTATTGACTCTAGTGAAAGTGGGAGAATGTTGGAATTATGCCCTAGAGGCAATAATAAAGATGTTATTATTATAATTCTTGTTCATGATAAAGTTTATATTCCATGCTAGAATTGTATTAAGCGGAAACTTTAATACTTGTGTGGTTTGTAAACAACACCGTGTCCCTAGTACGCCTCTATGGACTAGCTCATTGATCAATGATGGTTAAGGTTTCCTAACCATAGACATGAGTTGTCAATTGATAATGAGATCATATCATTGGGAGAATGATATGGTGGATAGACCAAACAAAGCGAGCAATTAGATCGTGTCATCGTGTTCGTCTTTGCGAAGCTTTTCCTATGTCAAATATTGTATTCCTTAGACCATGAGATAATGCAACTCCTGGTATCGAAGAAAGCTTTGAGGTCATCAAACGTCATCCTATGAGAGGTGACCATAAAGGTGTCTCTCGGTGATCGGAAAGTATCATTGGGTTGTATGTATCGAGATGGAATTTGTCCCTCCCAAGTCGGAGAGATATACTTGGGCCCACTCGGTGTCGATATCAACACGCTTGCAAGCATGTGGTTAAGGAGTTAATCACAAAGTGATATCGGATTACGGAGCAGTAAAGTACTTTGTGAGCGAGATTGAACTAGGTATGGCGATACGCGATCGAATCTCGAGCAAGTAAAATATCGAGACGAAGGAATATATATATTGATTGAATCCTGGCATCGTGGTTCATCCGATATGATCATCGATGAATGTGTGGAGTCAATATGGGTGCCTGCACCCGTTGTTGATTATTGATAGAAGATCATATGCATATTCTCGAACCAGCGGTCACACATAACGTGTCTTGGCTAGGATAGATTGGATAATTGGTTTATGAATTTTGTTCGAGTCTCGGATGGGATCCGGGATATCACGAGAGGTTCGAAATGGTCCGAGAATAAGATTCATATAAGGCGGTGCAGTTTTGGAGTTGAATTGTTAGGGTTAATCGGTATTGTACCGGAAGCTTCTAGAACCTTCCGGAAGGGGACCAACGTGGCCCCACCTTCCGGGAGAGGGCATGGGCCTATGAGGGAGTGTCCTGGCCGCATTGGGCCAGGGGCACAAGGCCCCATAGGGCCCAGCCGATCCTAGATAAGTTTAAACTCGTTTAAACTAGAGATAGTATTTCTAGATAAGGGAGAGTTTAAGGCCCAGTTCTTTTCAGCTACGGCTTATGCATAAGCCATCCTGTCCATCAGCTGTCCAGAGAAACCGCAGTGAAAATAAGCTATACAGAAACTGCAGTCCAGTTCTTTTCGGCTTCTACTGTCCTAACTTATTGTCTGAGATGCGTAATGAAAAGTCTGTAACGCCCTTGGAATAAATTTGTGTTCTGACAAACTCTTTTGAGACATTTTGTACTGTTTTTCGCATATGTGATCACAAAATAAAATTTTCAAACATTGAAACAGGATAAAGTGCTAAAATTTACAATTAAAATAGGAGGTATTCATTACAACTCAAATTGAAGGATAGGTGTTGCAACATTTTCTTCTCCAAAATAGATACGAATAGATAATTCTAAGGATAGATACTCATAGCGATATCATTGTGGATCCCTTTCATGTAATTACCATCATCTTCAGGTGGCGCACTAGGATATGAAGCACTCTCCTCTAGAACATACGGTCCACTGTCAAACATGTCAAAATGTTGATCACTTAGGTTGCTCTCACGAATGTAGTTGTGTAGGCACATGCAAGCAGTAATTATCATCTTTTGGCGATCAGTTGGTCTGCGAGTTATGCCTTGAAGCATTGACCATTTCATTTTGAGAATACCAAAGCATCGTTCGATGGAGTTTCTCCCTGCTGAATGACGATGGTTGAAATGTTCTTCTCTTCCCCTAGGAGGATGATCTCTGCAAATAAATGTCTCAACTTTAGTACATCATTTTAATTCAGCTTGACAACACAATAATGCATACAGATGATACAAAAATTGCCATTACCTTTATCTCAAGTTCCCACCACTCATCACTAGCATCGATGGTCTTCGTGATAGGATCTCTTCCAAGACCAGATGCACTTTGATTTAATGTCTTCCATGTACTGTACTCCTTTTTTAGTGTCTCCCACCTATTTTTGAATTGCTTGCGCACATAATTTCTCTTGGTGCGTTCATTGAAATTCTTTATCAAATTTTGATACCCAGTTTGGTTCAGATAACCTTCATGACGGTTTCGAGCTAGCACTTGCTCGATACAAACATCAAAAACACTTCACTGCAAATGGATCCCAAACAGCCTTCCTCCCGAATTCCCAGGACTTCCCAGATTTTTCAGATTTGGCTTCATCCATCTAGTGATTATGTGTAATAATAACTAAAATAAGGTGCTGGTTACATATTAAAAACATAGAAATTCATTTTGCATTGTGCTGAAATCATAGATGCTGGCCACATAACACATGAAAGCACATAGTAATTCATCTACAAATTCAACTAGTGTCTTGTTGAGTATCACATCAGCTAAACATCAGTACAGATTGAAGAGGAAAAAAAGAAAAGAAAACATTACCTTGATGTGAGCAGTACAACAGCGGGCAACGCAGTCAGCAACAACGGTATGAGCAGCGAATGGCCACGGACGGACGGCAAGCAGCGTATGAGAACAGCGTGCAGCAACAGCAGCGGACGGACGGACACCGCAATGCGTATGTGCGCGGGCGGACCGGACACGCGTATGCGAGGCGGCAGCGGACATAAATGCGTCGTCTGTGACGGCAATTCTTGGCAGATGAGCTCAGCGGGAGCGGAGGTCGAGCCCTTGAGCTCGGCGGAGTTGACGGGAAGGCCCACATGGAATCAGCGGCGAGGGGGCGAGGTGGCCGGAGATTTCAGGGCAGCGTGGCGGGGCAGCGGGAATGGGCGGCAGGGGTGGCAGCGGCGGCGGAGGTGCTGGGAGGAGGAACCCTATCTCGTTTCTAGTCCACACAGCGGGACTCGTTCGAGTCGTTCGTGTCTGAGCCCGAAAAAAGGGCCTTTCCGGTGACGCCGGCGGTGGCATTTGTTTGTAAAAGGGCAAAACGAAGGGCATCAATTTCTACCGCTTGACGTTTCCCGGAAGCTGGAAGCGGGGGTACCCAGCTTCTCCCCACTGTGAGTAAACTGAGGAAGCCGGTGGTGGGCAAAAACGGCTTAAATTCGAGTTCTTTTAGGCTTAGGCTTATTTTCGCCCCCAAGCTGTCTAAAAGCCTCAAAAGAACTGGGCCTAATCGTTTAAACTAGAGATAGGATTTCTAGATAAGGGAAAGTTTAAATTGTTTAAACTGGAGATAGGCTTGGAGGAGGGGCAAGGCTGGCCGCCCCCCCTCTATATATAGAGGGTGGTGCCCTCCCCTACACACACACCTTCCTCCAAGCCCTAGCAGCCTTGCCTTCCTCTCTCCCTCCGATCGCTTGTAGGCGAAGCCTGGCAGAAATTCTCCACCATATACACCACGCCATCGTGTTGTAGATCCAATCTATCTCTCCACCATACTGCTGGTCCGAGGAAGGAGGGAGGCCGAGTCTTTGCGTGTGCATCTCACGGAGGCACCGCCACTTGTGGTGCTAGATCGGATCGGATCGCGAGGAGGAAGCGAGCACGACTACATCACCCACGTTCGAGCGTTCACGCTCTTGAATCTTCAAGGGTATGAAGATCTAATCCAATCTCTCTCATTGATTGCATCTTCTAGATTAGATCTTGGCTTTCCCTCTGTTCGCTCCGTAGAAAATTTTGATTTACTATGCCGCGAAACCCTTCATTACCGTGTCCTCCAATCACTACCACCAAGTTACAAGAACTTTGTGATGAACTACAATATGCAAAGCATGAACAAGCAGTTGTCAGAACTCTTCTCCATGTTAAAATCTACAGAAGTGGAGATCAAGAAAGAGCACCAAGTGTTGATGGTCAATAAGACCACCAAATTCAAGAAAGGCAAGTCTAAGCAAAAGGGACACTTCAAGAAGGGTGGTAAGAAAGTTTTACCGCACCGACGAAGAAGACCAAGGCTGGACCTAAGCACAGTCTTGAGTGCTTTTTACGCAAGGGAGAAGGTCCTTTAAGCGATTGCCCTAAGTACTTGGCGGATTTGAAGAACGGCAACATCAAGAAGAAAGGTATATCCGATATACATGCTATTGATGTGTATCTCACTAGTACTCGTAGTAGTGCCTGGGTATTTGATACTGGTTCGGTTGCTCATATTTGTAACTCGAAACAGGTGCTGCAGAATAAACGGAAGCTAGCGAAGAACGAGGTGACGATGCGCGTGGGAAATGGATCAAAGGTTGATGTGATCGCGGTTGGCACGCTACCTCTTCATCTACCATCGGGATTAGTTTTATACTTAAATAATTGTTATTTGGTGCCTGCGTTAAGCATGAACATTATATCGAGATCTTGTTTATTGCGAGACGGTTACTTGTTTAAGTCCAAGAATAATGGTTGTTAGATTTATATGAGTAATATGTTTTATGCACATGCACCTTTGATAGATGGTCTATTCTTATTGAATCTCGATAGTGGAAATACACATATTAATAACATTGAGGCTAAACGTTTGATATTGAGCGATAACTCGACCTATATGTGGCACTGTCATCTTGGTCACATTGGAGTGAAGCGTATGAAGAAACTCCATTCCGATGGAATTCTTGAATCACTTGATTTCGAATCACTTGAAAGATGCGAAGCATGTCTGATGGGTAAAATGACTAAGACTCCATTTTCTGGTATGGGTGGAGCGAGCTACGGACTTATTGGAAATCATACATACCGATGTGTGTGGTCCAATGAGTGTAGCATCGCGCGGTGGTTATCGTTATATTCTTACCTTCACGGATGACTTGAGTAGATATGGGTATATCTATTTCATGAAACATAAGTCCGAAACTTTCGAGAAGTTTAAGGAATTTCAAAGTGAGGTGGAGAATCAACGTAACAAGAAGATTAAATTTCTACGTTCTGATCGTGGAGGTGAATATCTAAGTTACGAGTTTGGCGAGCATTTGAAGAAATGCGGAATACTTTCACAATTGACACCGCCGGGAACACCACAGCGTAATGGTGTGTCCGAGCGTTATGTCGAACTCTCTTAGATATGGTTCATTCTATGATGTCACTTACAGATTTACCGCTATCATTTTGGGGTTATGCATTAGAAACAACCGCATTCACTTTAAATAGGGCACCATCTAAATCCGTTGAAACGACACCGTATGAATTATGGTTTGGGAAGAAACCTAAATTTTCGTTCCTTAAAGTTTGGGGTTGCGAAGCCTATGTAAAGAAGTTACAGCCGGACAAGCTTGAACCCAAAGAGGAAAAATGCATCTTCATAGGATACCAAAGGAAACTATTGGGTATACCTTCTATCATAGATCCGAAGGCAAAATCTTCGTTGCTAAGAATGGATCCTTTCTAGAGAAGGAATTTCTCTCGAAAGAAGTGACTGGAAGGAAAGTAGAACTAGACGAGGTTGTCGAACCTTCTCTCGAACTTGCGAGTAGTGCAGCGCCGGAAGAAGTTCCTATGGTGCCTACACCAATAAGAGAGGAATCTAATGGTGATGATCATGAAACTTCGGTTGTAGTTGCTGCAGAACCTCGCAGGTCAACGAGAACTCGTACCACTCCTGATTGGTATGATCCTGTTATGAGTGTCATGTTGGTGGACAACACCGATGACCCTGCGACATATGAGGAAGCGATGATGAGCCCAGATTCCAATAAATGGCAATAAGCCATGAAATCCGAGATTGGATCCATGTATGAAAACCAAGTATGGACTTTGGTGGACTTACCGGATGGCCGGAAGGCTGTCGAGAATAAATGGATTTTCAAGAAGAAAACAGATGCTGATGGTAATGTTACTGTCTATAAAGCTCAACTTGTCGCAAAAGGGTTTTGAAAAATTCAAGGAGTTGACTACGATGAGACCTTCTCACCAGTAGCGAAGCTAAAGTCTATGAGGATTATGTTAGCAATCACTGCATATTATGATTATGAGATATGGCAGATGGATGTCAAAACAGCGTTCCTTAATGGAGACATTGATGAAGAGTTGTATATGATGCAACCCAAAGGTTTTGTCGATCCTAAAGATGCTAACAAGGTATGCAAACTTCAACGGTACATTTATGGATTGAAGCAAGCATCCCGAAGTTGGAATCAACGTTTTGATAAATTAATCAAGAGTTTTGGTTTTATACAAACTTATGGAGAAGCTTGTATTTACAAGAAAGTGAGTGGGAGCTCTGTAGCATTCTTAATACTATATGTAGATGACATATTGTTGATTGGTAATGATGTAGACCTTCTTAATAGTGTCAAGGAATATTTGAATAATAGTTTTTCAATGAAAGATCTTGGTGAAGCAGCTTATATATTAGGCATAAAGATTTATAGATATAGATCGAGATGCCTAATATCATTGTCACAAAGTACATATTTGGAAAAAGTTCTAAAGAGGTTTGGAACGGAAGATAGCAAGAAAGGGTTCTTGCCCATGTTGCCCAATACGACCTTGAGTAAAACTCAAAGTCCAACAACGACAGAAGATAGAGAAAGGATGAGTAAAACTCCATATGCCTCAGCCATAGGATCTCTAATGTATGCCATGCTATGTACTAGACCCGACATTGCATATGCTGTTAGTTTGACTAGCAGGTATCAAAGTGATCCAGGATTGGATCATTGGACAGCGGTCAAAAACATCCTTAAGTACTTGAGAAGAACTAAGGATATGGTTCTTTCTTATGGAGGTGATGAACAGCTCGTTGTTAATGGTTACACCGATGCTAGTTGGAACACCGATCCGGATGATTCTAAATCACAATCTAGATACGTATTTATTTTGAATGGTGCAGTAGTTAGCTGGAGGAGTGCAAAGCAAAGCGTTGTGGCGAGATCTTCAACCTAATCGGAATACATGGCTGCTTGAGGCTTCACAAGAAGCGATATGGATGAAAGAGTTCATTCTGAGCTCGGTGTGGTTCCAAGTCTTTTGGACCCAATGTCTATCTACTGTGATAACATGGGCGCCATAGCCAATGCGCAAGAACCAAGGTCACACAAGAAGCTGAAATACATCAAGCTACGTTTTCACGCTATTCGAGAACATGTCCAAGATGGTGACATAAAGATTTGCAAAGTACACACAGATCTGAATGTGGCGGATCTGTTGACTAAACCTCTCCCGAGGGAAAAACATGACCAACACCAAACTGCCATGGGTGTTCGGTATATTACCATGTAATCTAGATTAGATAACTCTAGTGCAAGTGGGAGACTGTTGGAGATATGCCCTTGTAGGGTTTCGTAGCATGGAAAACAAAAAATTTCTATCGCATACAAACAAACAAGCCAAGATCTATCTACTAGATTGTAGAAACGAGTCGATGGAATAACTTACCCTCGAAGATTCCAAAGCGTTTAACGAGAGCGGATTCTCGTGGGTGATGTAGTCGTACTCTTCCCGATCTCAAGATCGCGTGAGCGATCATACGGCCTGCGTTCCAGCGGCGCTCCTTGATCGGTCTGCGTTCGATTTTCGTGAAGACCTTCCTCTCCCTTGTTCCAGTGACGGAGGTTGTAGCACTCTCCTCGTGATTCCCGGCAAAGGCGTGTACAGGAAGTAGAGGAGATCCCATGAGGCTTCGCCTTAAGCCGGAGCGAGTATGGTGGAGTATGAGAGAAAGCTATTAGTAGTCTAGGGTTTAGACACACCAATTAGAAGGCTCTAATCCAAGGCTAGGCCAATTAGAAGCTCTAAACCAAAACTGCTCTAAACCGGAGTCTAGGGCTAGGATTTAGATTAGAGGATAGGAACTTGTGTGTCTAGAGGAGGAGGCCCTGCCCCTCCTTTTATAGGTGGGAGGGGCGGCCAAGGGGAGGGGAGTCCCTCCCCAAGTCGGCCTTGGTTGGCGCGCCGTCTTGGAGAGGAGGGACTCCTCCCCCAAGTCGGTTTCAACCTCCTCTTGCTTGTTTCCCACTTTCTGTTTTAGCGTTTGACTTTCAAAGCGGCCATTTGACTTTTCAGTTTTAGGATTCAATTTAATCCTTTATTTGGAACAGCAAGAACACTTAGTACATGATGCAATCATTCCAATATGTAATGACACATTCATGTACCCTTCCCCGGTGTCGGACATTCGAACCTTCTAGAACATTCCCGATGAAAACACGGAATCATTCCCGAACTCCGAAATGGGACTTTCCTTATATGAATCTTATTCTTGGACCATTCCGGATCACCTCGTGATATCCGGATCCCATCAGACTCGAACAACATTCGGTCTCTTTCTCATAATACCATAACTACTCAAACAACGTCGAATCCTTAAGTGTGTCTCCCTACGGTTCGTGAATTATGCGGACATGATCGAGACACTTCTCCGAACAATAACCATTAGAGGAATATGGAAATTCATATGGCTCCCACATATTTCTATGATTACTTTGCGATCTAATGAACCACTTACATACGATACCAATTTCCCTTTGTCTCACGATAGTTTACTTATCCGAGGTTATGATCGTCGGTATCTCTGCATACCTAGTTCAACCTCGTTACCGATAAGTACTCTTTTCTCGTTCCCGTGATATGTGATCCCTTGTGACCCAGTCACATGCTTGCAAGCTAATTGGATGACATTCCACCGAGAGGGCCCAGAGTATTACCTATCCGTCATATGGATGGACAAATCCCACTCTTGATCCATGTGTTTCAACCAATACTTTCCGAACACTCAATGCCACCTTTATAGCCACCCAGTTACGGTGTGGTGTTTGATGTCATCAAAGCATCCATCCGGTAAAGGTGATATGCATGATCTCATGGTCGAAGGAATTAGGTTACTATGTATCAGAAAGCATATAGCAATTGAACTATTGAAATGACTTGATCTTTATGCTACGCTTATCTATAGGAGTATGTCCATCACATCATTCTCCTAATGATATGATCTTGTTGTTAATAACATCTCTATGTTCATGATCAGGAAACCATGATCATATATTAACCAACAAGCTAGTTTTAACAAGAGGCTTTACTAGGGACTCTTATTTTAGTTTACAAATCACACAAGTATTAATGTTTCCGGTTAATACAATTATAGCATGGTATGTAAAAATTTATCATAAGTGTGAAGATATGATAATAACCACTTTATTATTGCCTCTTGGGCATATCTCCAACAGTCTCCCACTTGCACTAGAGTCAATAATCTAGTTTTAAACCTTTGTGTATATAACACCTATGGCTTTCCGGTGTTGTATGTACACGATTGCTAGTGGTCAACTGATCTCCGGATCTGACACTTCCAAGTCCGTGTGTAATTGCATGTCTTTGCGTCTCTATGCATCACTCATTCTCTAATGAGATGGCTTTGTATAAATTTGGTCTTTCGGTGTGACCTTTAGTTCTTTGGGGTTAAAACATGTTGATAATATTGTCGCACAATATATCTTCATAGTATTATCCCTCTATGAACTACACCTAGTTTGATAACAAACTACTTGACACAAATGCCCTCTTTTGCTGCTATAATAGCAGTCATATACTTAGCCTTTTGTTGTAGTATCTGTCACAATGTCTTAACTTTGGAACTCATCCAAATCCATTATGGAACTCACTTTCCATTATATTGTGCCACCCTTAGTTTAGATTGAGATAAACTTAATTTGTACTTTGTGACAAAGCTAGTATCAATGTAGTACTTTTACAAAGAACTAACCATCTATTTGTCACTTCTACAAATAATATACTCTTATTTCTTCCAAAAGATCATAAGAATATCCTTACTATTGTCCAATGATCATCTTACGAATCATTCTGGTATATGCTCACAACATTTAGAGCATAGGACATATCTGGATTTGTACATATCACAGTATGATTGATATAAATACTCTTTGTGATTTCATACATCAAGTATCAATCTATACTTGATTATTTGTTTCACTTTACCAAATGTCAATACACTTGAATATATCATCAACATTGAACTCTTTCAATCCTTTCTCTGCGACAAGAACCTTTTCTTGTAGTTTCTATATTGAATTCATTCAATATCTCGTCTATTTACTTCTGGCACAACCATATTAGCGTCTATTGATGCCAAATATTTGGGTTTTGCCTAAGTCTTTCATCGGGATGAAATTCTTAATATGTGTTAATAAAAGATACATTATTTCCAATCAACAATATGTCTTCCACATAATGTATTAGAAACATGTCTTAGCGCTCCCAATTAATTTCTTGCAAATGCAAGCATCTTCATTGTCTCTAATGAACTTTTTAAACTCCTTTAACAGTTTCATCATAGTGAAGATTTCAACTCATGATGCTCACTTCAACCATTGAAGTTTGCATATGCTTTTAGCATCCTATGAATTAACAAAACCCTATGGACCGTGTTATGCACATGTCCTAGGTACGATTCTATTAGAAGAACTTGTTTTGTTTATTCAACTATCATATAACAAAATTATATGTAGTGGTTGCTACATTAATCCGTCTAGACTAAATATCACTATGAAAGATCAAATCTTTTCATAGTCAACCTTTGAACATTGTTGTGAACTCTTTCCCAATATGTCGATTATAGATGTGAAACATCCATGTCTATTTCTTTATAGATCCGGACACAACTGTAAGGTCTTACACCTTTCTCGAGGGTCCTTCAAGTTCAAAACTTGATTTCTCATGAATGGAATTATCACGGATTTTATGGCTTCAAGCCATTTGACTTAGTCAGGCCCATCATCACTTCTTTGCATGTAGTCGGTTCATTATTCTCAAATAATGATTCAACCCTCAAATCTTGGTATTTGATTGTTCATCCGACCTACTTGTTTCAATAGGAACTTGGATCTCGTGACCACAACCTTTGAGTGTGAGCCATGAGCTTTATTCTTTGCCTCCGGAACACTTTTCAAGACTGCAACTCTGCATACAGCTAAGGTTCTTTTAACCTTATCAAAGTTCTATTGTCCTCCCACTTAACTTTTCACGAAAAATTCCTTCTCAAAGAAACTTGACAATTTAAGTGACAAACACTTTTGTCTCCGATGTTATGGAGGATTACTTAACAGTTATTGGAAATAACATACAAAGACAGGTTCATCCGACTTTGGTTGCAAACATCTTTCTTATGCATAGCATACCAATGTTTAAGAAAGGACAACTTGGGTTTTATCCCAAACCATAATTTTATATGGTGTCATTTCAACGGATTATGATGGAGCTCTTTTCAGTGGAAAAACGGTAATATCTAAAGCTTTTAATCTTTAAAATATAATGGCAGTTTTATGAATTATACCTTTGATCTTACCATGTCAAACAAGGTTTAATTACATATCTCGAACGTTCCATACTCTTATGGTGTTTCGGAAATGCAAATCCACGGAACGATTCCTTAAATCTTAGGTATTATGCTAAACTTGTAACTTAAATATTTTCCTTTATGATCTTATCATAAACTATTCATATTCTTGTTACAATGATTTTGCACTTCATCTTGAAAGTCTTTGAACTTTTCAAGTGTTTCATACTTTATCCTTATTAAGTAAATATTCATATATTCACTCAAATTTTTGGAGAAAGCATATGAAGTTGAAATCCATCGCTTTTGACTACACATAATGGATTTCGTACAACAATATGTACAAGTTCCAATAAGCTAGTCATTCGTTCCCTTTTGGCCTATGAACGAAGTTTTAATTATCTCTACGAAAGTTTCACAAGCGTCATTTGATCAAAAATCAGAAGACTCCAAAATTCCATCCAAATGGAATTTCTTCATGTTTTCTTTCCATTATAATTTAAACGGCGATGTCACTTCCTAAGTGATCTTTCAATCAATTTGTCTTTCGACATTTTTAGCACTAGTTTTATGGATGTGATTTCTCCAACGAGATTTGTGAATCATCCATCTTTTATGGATTACGGTAATTTATTTGAACAACCCTTTTGTTCTTATAATACCTGATAAAACAAATCTTGAAGGCAAGCTTTGATGTTTAACGAGCAACACAATAACCCTTTATTTGTTCTCGATGAACATCATCACATATTCTTTTGCTAGTTACTTAGGCCATTGTAGTTCATGAATTGTGTTGTTTCGTATGACGATTCACACCAACAAATTCAGTATCAAATACTTAATAACCACATTGTTTAATAAGCAAAGAATATAGCCATAACATGTATATCATCTATATACTTAAACTGAACAATTATAGTCTTTTCTTTTATGCCGTATATTTCTGCGATTCTCTTTCAATATTTCCTTTTACATTTGAAAGAATCTATCAATATCAATAGTGGAGTCATACATATGACACATAATCCAAAGTGTGTATAATTAAATACCAATGTCTTTGGACTTGCACTTTGAAGTAGATCACCTATCATCAAATGTTTGGTGTTCTTTCAAATTCCTTTCTTTAGTAATCTCTTGGTGTAGTAAACATCTTACCTACATCAAATATTCACCCTCATCATGGATTTATCCATGATCAAGCTACTTAGCTTGTAACGGTGAATCGCAAGTATAATGTTGCTCTCCAAAACCTTTTGGAGGATTAGGACAACTAGTGTCTCCAACCTTTTGCAAATTCTCATCAAATATGAGAACATGACTTTTGCCATATTATACTCTATCATGTTGTAACCAATACTTCGTTTCAGATATCACAATATCTTCCACACATCATGGTTTCTGAAACAACTCTTTCAGATCCTAGATTACCTTGATATTAAGAGAATCCTTTGAATATCAAGAATCATGGAGACAAACATGATACTTATATACTAACACTTGGAATTGTTATTCTTGATTTAATACTAATTATTAAACTTCATGGAGTAACGGAACTTCATGAAAGTTTGCAATAGGACTTTTAAACTTTAGATTAACACTTAAAACAATACGATACCAGTTAAGTAAAGTATCTAACAGAATTCTATAGTTCTATCATCTCAATTATAACTAAGCGCCAAGGTGGTAAGCGGATGCCAATGACTACAACAACTATGCAAATTCACTTTGATTTAGTTTATGATAAATTGAGTTCTAATTAATAATTAAATTAATCTTGGTGAACTCCACTCAAAACAATATCCCTCACATTATTTTAGTGATCACACGAACCAAATCCACCACATCAAAACCGATCATCACGAGAGTTGATATAGCTTCAATGGCGAACAATCAACATGTTCATCATATCTACTATATGACTCATGCTCTACCTTTCTAATCCGTGTTCCGAGGCCATGTCTCATACATGCTAGGCTCGTCAAGATCAAACCTTAGTTTCCGCATGAGCAAATCTGGCTTGCTCACGTTGTATACACTTGTAGAATCTAACACACCCGATCATCACGTGGTGCTTGAAACAACAAGCTTTAGCAACGGTGCTAACTAAGGGTGAACACTTTATGACTTGAAATTCATGTGCATGAGGGATCATCTTATAATGCTACCGTCGTCTACTAAGCAATACAAGATGCATAAATGGATCAACATCACATGCAATTCATAATATGTGATATGATATGGCCTTTCTTCTTTGTGCTTCCGATCTCCATCTTCTAGCACGAACATGATCTCCATCATCACCGGCATTGCATCAAGGTCAATGACGCTTCTCCATGGTTGTCGCCCACGGCTTCAACTATTACAACTACTTTGAATAGACACGGGTCTTAACGAAATTAAAGACAACCATATGGCTCATTTCCCTGCCTACTTACAATAAGGAGCATTGCATACATCATATATAATCACAATCATGGCCATATCACATCACAGCACACCCCTGCAAAACAAAGTTAGACGCCTCTACTTTCTTTGCATATTTTACGTGGTTTGGGGCTTTCAATAAGTGTCGTTCTAACTTACGAACAAGAACCACAACATTGATACTAGCATTGTTGATCACCCGTTGTAAATTGGATCTTAACTATGCTAGGAGAAACAAGCACCCGCAAAGCCACTTATGCAATACAAGTTGCATGTCAAGCGTGGAGCAAGTCTCATGAACGGTGTCATGTAAGGTTAGCACGGGCCGCTTCATCCCAACATACCGCAAGATGCAAAGTACACAAAAAGCAATCGACAATAAAAGCATCAACGCCCACAATGACCATTGTGTTCTACTCGTGCAACAGATCTACATATAGACACGGCTCTGATACCACTGTAGGGTTTCGTAGCATGGAAAACAAAAAATTTCTATCGCATACAAACAAACAAGCCAAGATCTATCTACTAGATTGTAGCAACGAGTCGATGGAATAACTTACCCTCGAAGATTCCAAAGCGTTTAACGAGAGCGGATTCTCGTGGGTGATGTAGTCGTACTCTTCCCGATCTCAAGATCGTGTAGACGATCCTTCCGGCGCTGCGTTCCGGCAGCGCTCCCGCAGTCGGTCACACATTCGGTACTCGACGAAGACCTTCCTCTCCCTTGTTCCAGCAGGCAGCGGAGGTTGTAGCACTCTCCTCGCGATTCCGGCAGCACAACGGCGTGGTACCGGAAGTAGAGGGGAGATCCCGCAGGGCTTCGCCTTAAGCCGGAGCGAGTATGGTGGAGTATGAGAGAGCTATTAGTGGTCTAGGGTTTAGACACACCAATTAGAAGGCTCTAATCCAAGGCTAGGGCAATTAGAAGCTCTAAACCAAAACTGCTCTAAACCGGAGTCTAGGGCTAGGATTTAGATTAGAGGATAGGAACTTGTGTGTCTAGAGGAGGAGGCCCTGCCCCTCCTTTTATAGGTGGGAGGGGCGGCCAAGGGGAGGGAGTCCCTCCCCAAGTCGGCCTTGGTTGGTTCGCCGGCTTGGAGAGGAGGAACTCCTCCCCAAGTCGGTTTCAACCTCCTCTTGCTTGTTTCCCACAGTTTCTGTTTAGCGTTTGACTTTCAAATGGCCATTTGACTTTCAGTTTTAGGATTCAATTTAATCCTTTATTTGGAACAGAAGAACACTTAGTACATGATGCAATCATTCCAATATGTAATGACACATTCATGTACCCCTTCCCCCGGAGTGCGGACATTCCGAACCTTCTAGAACATTCCGATGAAAACACGGAATCATTCCCGAACTCAAGCGGAACTTTCCTTATATGAATATTATTCTCCGGACCATTAGGATCACCTCGTGATATCCGGATCCCATCCGAGACTCGAACAACATTCGGTCTCTTTCTCATAATACCATAACTACTCAAACAACGTCGAATCCTTAAGTGTGTCTCCTACGTGAATTATGCGGACATGATGAGACACTTCTCCAACAATAACCAATAGAGGAATGGAAATTCATATGGATCCCACATATTTCTATGATTACTTTGCGATCGAATGAACCACTTACATACGATACCAATTTCCTTTGTCTCACGATAGTTTACTTATCCGAGGTTATGATCTTCGCATACCTAGTTCAACCTCGTTACCGATAAGTACTCTTTTCTCGTTCGTGATATGTGATCCCTTGTGACCACACATGCTTGCAAGCTAATTAGATGACATTCCACCGAGGGCCAGTATACCTATCCGTCATATGGATGGACAAATCCCACTCTTGATCCATGTGTTTCCAATACTTTCCGAACACTCAATGCCACCTTTATAGCCACCCGATTCACGGTGTGGTGTTTGATGTCATCAAAGCATCCATCCCAGTAAAGGTGATATGCATGATCTCATGGTCGAAGGAATTAAGTTACTATGTATCAGAAAGCATATAGCAATTGAACTATTGAAATAACTTGATCTTTATGCTACGCTTATCTATAGGAGTATGTCCATCACATCATTCTCCTAATGATATGATCCTGTTGTTAATAACATCTCTATGTTCATGATCAGGAAACCATGATCATATATTAACCAACAAGCTAGTTTTAACAAGAGGCTTTACTAGGGACTCTTATTTTAGTTTACAAATCACACAAGTATTAATGTTTCCGGTTAATACAATTATAGCATGGTATGTAAACATTTATCATAAGTGTGAAGATATGATAATAACCACTTTATTATTGCCTCTTGGGCATATCTCCAACAGCCCTAGAGGCAGTAATAAATATGGTTATTATTATATCTTTGTGTTTATGATAAATGTTTACATTCATGCTATAATAGTACTAACAAGGAAACATTAATACTTGTGTGATTTGTAAACTTAAATTGAAGTCCCTAGTAAAGACTCTTCATAATACTAGCTTGTTGGTTAATAAATGATTGTGGTTTCCCTATCATGAACATTGAGATGTTATTAATAACAAGATCATATCGTTAGGAAAATGATATGATGGACATACTCCTATAGATAAGCGTAGCATAAAGATCAAGTCATTTTAATAGTTCAATTGCTATATGCTTTCTGATACATAGTAACCTAATTCCTTTGACCATGAGATCATGCATATCACCATTACCGAAAGGATGCTTTGATGACATCAAACACCACACCGTAACTGGGTGGCTATAAAGGTGGCATTGAGTGTTCGGAAAGTATTGGTTGAGACACATGGATCAAGAGTGGGATTTGTCCATCCATATGACGGATAGATATACGAATGTCATCCAATTGGTTCTTGTGGATCACATATCAGAAAAGAGTACTTATTAGTAATGAGGTTGAACTGGGTATGCAGAGATACCGACGATCAAAACCTCGATAAGTAAACTATCGAGACAAAGGGAAATTGTATCGTATGTAGTGGTTCATTCGATCACAAAGTAATCGCTGAAATATGGAGCCATATGAATTTTTTTTCTTTATTGATATGGTTTCTTTATGGAAGGTTCCTCATGTGTCCGCGATAATTCACGAACCGTAGGGAGACACCACACTGGCGATTCGTTGAGTAGTTATGGAATGATGAGTTAGAGACCGAATGTTGTTCGAGTCTCATGGGATCCGGGATATTACGAGGAGATCCTAATGGTCCGAGAATAAGATTCATATAAGGAAAGTCCTGTTTCGTTGGAGAATGGTTCCGTGTTTCATCGAATGTTCTAGAAGGAATGTCCCACTCGAGAAAGGGTACATGAATGTGTCATAACAAGTTGGAATGGTTGCATCATGTACTAGGTGTCATCGCTGAGCAAAATAAAGGGATAAATCAATTCCTAGTTTGAAAAGTCAAACGCCAATTTGAAAAGTCAAACGACTATTTTGCTTGGTGGAGGGAGAGTAAGAAACCTACTTGGGAGAGTCCCTCCCTCCACCACCGCCAAGGAGGCCGAGTTAGGAGGACTCCTCCCCTTGGCCGCGCCCTCCCACCTATATAAGGAGGGGCAGGGCTGCCCCTCCAAGACCTACACCTTGCCCTCTCCAAACCCTAGCCCTAAGCCGCCGGCGCCACCACCTCCTGCTGCTGCCGCCGCCGCCTAGGGCAAACCCTAGCCGCCGACTTGGGCTTCCCAAAGCCCTAGCCGCCTACCTAGCCCTCTCTCCTTGGTGCGTCTAAAACCCTAGATCACCGAGGTCTCTCTCATAGTCCACCATACTCGCTCCGGCTTAAGGCGAAGCCCTGCGAGATCTCCCCTCTACTTTCGGTACCATGCCGCCATGCTGCCGGAATCGCGAGGAGAGTGCTACAACCTCCGCTGCCTGCTGGAACAAGGGAGAGGAAGGTCTTCATCGAGTACAGAACGTGTGACCGACTGAGGAAGCGCTGCCGGAACACAGCACCGGAAGGATCGTCTACACGATCTTGAGATCGGCAAGAGTACGACTACATCACCCACGAGAATCCGCTCTCGTTAAACACTTTGAAATCTTCGAGGGTGAGTTATTCCATCGACTCGTTGCTACAATCTAGTAGATAGATCTTGGCTTGTTTGTTTGTATGCGGTAGAAATTTTTTATTTTCCATGCTACGAACCCCTACAGGGAGATACTGGAAACGGCTGTAATTAACGTGTCCGTTAATGACTCATAATCAATTTTCCCAACCAGCAAAATAAAGCTCGGCTCGGCGAGATTCCCGTAACCCGCGTGCGCGCGCGTCGTGACGAGGTGGGCGGCGTCGGAGGAGGAGTGCGCGAGGGCTACTCTTCTTGTCACACCTTAGTGAGTGGTGCAACACTCTACTATATAAGGTGGTCCAACTCCTCTTCAACTAGCAATGTGGGACTAAACTTTAGCACCACTACATAGCCATATGTTGCTATATACAAGTGGGACAAAGAGAATTTCAAAATTGTCTAATGGGCCAACAGCCCAAACTACACCAAATTCCAACAATAATAACAAATAGTTGAGATATGTTTGTCTCGTCAATTAACTTACAAATGGGAAGAACATGGTTAATTTTCGGGTGGTAACCAAATATATTGCCCAACAACCAATGGTTGGGCTAGACATATTTATAGCCTTTTTATGTTTAGGGCTCGTTTGATTTGCACGATTCTTAAAACACAAGAATAGGAAAACCATAGGATTGCAGTGACATGACCTCTTAAATCCAACATGAATAGAAAACTATAGGTATTTGGATCAACTATGTGTTTGAATCACTGGAAGAATAAATGAATTCTAACATGAGGATGGAGTGGATGGAAAAAATTCTACCAAAAAGAGAGCAAAGGAATCGTTCGAAATAATTTCTAAAGATTGTAATCCTTTGAATCAAACGACCAACCTAGGAATATTTCCTGAGAGATAAAATCTGTCACAAATCCTTTGAAATTCCCTCGGATCAAATCGAGCCCTTAGTGGTTTTATAAGATGATTGTTTTCATTCTTTTTACATAAACATAGCTCCATTCTTAATTACGATTATGGTACCACATGCTACATTAATTTGTACTACGTACATTCGAGTCATCAATTTATTAAATTTTGTTTTGCTGGACAATGCTTCCACTTTCTCCTTTTGAGTAATGCAAATTACTTTTGTTCAAAATTGGGATATTGTTTTTGTTAGAGAAAGAAAGTTTATTTTACATTATTACTGTAATATAAGCATGCATCCATGAACTTCACATTATGTACTCTCTACTTCCTTGTTAGAAATATGATGTTTTATGATTGATTAAACATAAACCTAACGTTATTTGGCTAAAATACGACATGCAGTCTAGTAGTGCCAGTTCGATTAATGCAGTGGTCAGCGTACATCCCCTTTTCAGAAAAGAATTATGCAGTCCAATAGTGCCACATGAATCATTCATGTTCCAAATGCTTGTTTCCGAACTAGGTCAATTGATCAATAATTCAGTTCATATTTATGCTGACTGGGGAAAAAATCAGTATATGACTCAGATTTTTCAATTGATTTGAACTAATTTGAGTTCATGTGTACCAATTTAAATGAAAGAAATAATTATATAAGAATATAAATATTTTGGTACATACTACAAAAAAGTTACTAAAATATTCGTAAAAACATGTCACTGGGATTAAGAGGATCCGAGCGGCGAGCCCCAAACGGTGTTCGACAACAACACTGAATCATTCGTATGGGCTGCGCCAGAGCGATTACCCGCCTTTGGGTCGCGCCTCTCCCTAGCCGCGCACGCCAAGGTAAGTTTATGTCTCGAAAGGATCCAGCGCGAGAACCTTGTCACTATGGCCTGCAAGAGCAAACAACGAAAACGTCAAGATACTAGGGACTCGCCCAGGGGCGGATCTGCACCTGGTGCTACAGGTGCTGTAGCACCGGACTGAGCAGATGAATGCAACCAAGATTTGGTAATTTTTAAGACTAAACTATATTAGAAGAAGCCTATCTAAATAGCACCACTAGGAAGCATTAGCACCAGACTTCTGTGCCTTCCAGCTCCGCCCCTGGACTCGCCCACACATGGGACTCGCACACGGCAGCAATCCCAAAGGCGTCTCCATAAAGAACCCTTGTAGGAGAGAACACACACCTCACGCCACAGCACAAGACCTCTCTCTACTTTCATCTACTTGTCGCCTATGACAACGCCATGTACTCTCATAATCAATATAATAACAGAATGAGTAGCTCTTTATCTCCCAGAGGAGGGACCGAACCTGGGTAAAACCATGCGTGTCCATCTCGTACCGAGAATGCCTAAGCTCCTACACTCGCCCCCTTATGAAAGCTACCCCTGGGTAGCATCTGCCGGATCTACCTCTTGGACTACCACTGTTGCCATGTCATCCTTCTTATGTAGGGCTTGCATTGGCGCCAACTATTGGAGTTCCTCTATAGCGTACCTCCGTCGGTTACATTCAGCCGTCCACGCCAATTTTGGCATCCCTCCCGGCTTGAGCTTTGGTGCCAGCTTCTTATGAGGCTTCACAAGTACCCCCTTCAGCCCCTTGTTGAGCCCCTTCGCCTTCGGTACCTTCGGATCCTTCAGCGGCATGACGGTGATAGTGTGGGATTGGAGAACGGGCGTGCTGGCATGAGATGGGGCACGAAACGAGAGTGGAAGGGCAGGAGAAATGAAATATAAGGGGAAAAGGTTATCAAATATCAATCGGTTGTGCCACTACCAGGGCTGGCCCTCACATGTGTGGTTTGTGTCCGGCAAGCCCGCAACGCTTCTCGTGGAGCGGCTGCAATATGGCTGCGCGCCAAACATACTATTGGGATCCGACAAACACAATTCGCCTTTGGAGGACACGACTACAAGCATTTTTGTGTCTGGCTGACCCAATAGCCCTTTGGGACGCCCTTTGAAACTTGTGGTTGGAAACCTCTACGAACAATGCCCAAATGATCCAATATAACCATGACCTCATGTTTCTTGTGTACCGAGTAAGTTTTCGTTCAATGGACATACAAGTTGTTTTCAGATATCATGGTTTGGAAAGATGCGAATGTCAATAGCCCATTCTAAAACATACACAATGAAATTTATTACATTTCGACCTAATTAGCAATCAACTTTAGGCATAAATGCTCGTGTGTTTGCACTCGCGTTGAGGAAACACCCATTTCATCGTTGAAAGAACATGTTGGGCCCCCATGTGTGGTTTTGGTAATTAATGACAATCTTTATGGACTAATGTGTGTATTAAGTTATACTTGTAGGATTTGTCCATTGGCATCGCTTGGAGCATGTGTTGGCTTCAAGGTTGACGAAATGCAAAGAAGATATGTGGTGCAAGCTCAATATGCGAGGTCGATGATGAGAAATTAAGAAAGGCGTTCCATCTTGAGGAGGGCAAGATCGTCTACATCGAGCTCATGTGGAATGCTCAAGGAAAAGTTATAATCTTGATAGGTTTTCCCTTTTGCCGGTCTCACGTTGTGTGTGTCAGACCGGGTTTAGGATAGATAGCCGTACTATCAAGAGGGGCTCTCGTATGAGTAATTCAGTCACATCGTTCGGAGAGAGCTCAAACCTTTGCATACTTGCATCATTGTATTTGGTTGTTATTTGGTCTTATCCATGTGAGGATATAGATCTTGTGGTAATCTCCATAATAAGCTCGTGTTCATCAAAATCGGATCTCCCATATGTATCTTGTTGCGATTTTGATTTATGCGGCTTTTCGGTTTCTCACCAAGTGAGGTATATCACATTATTCTACTTGATACTTTCTCACTTTTTATTGGGAATCCCTTGTCGTCCTCTATCCAACGCAATTTGAATCGGGTCAATCGGAGCTTCCAGTCAAAAGTTATTGCCGTTTGAATATTTGCCTGTCAATCTGTTTTCCGGCGGTAGTACCACCATGCCCGGATTACTACCGGGCCTAAAAACGGCCCGTTTTCTTTCTGCCTCGCTAGGTACCTTTTCGCGGTAGTACTACGGTCGGCCGGTAAATATCCGCACCCAAATGACTCATTCCCGCCTCGCGGCCGCCCAGATCCATGCGATCTGCCACGCCGCCCGCATCCCGCATGTGCGTTGCTGACGTACTGCTGCCGCCACTGCCTGGCCAGCTGCTTGCATCCGCTGGCTTCTGCAGATCCCGCCGACGCTGCTGCTGTATTTGTAGCCCGTTCAAGCCTGCTGACTGCTCGCAGCTTGACCGCCCTTTGCCACCGCTCAGCTTTGCTGCCGTTGCCCTGCGAGCTGCTGCGCCGCAGTGCTGCCGCTCGCCTGCTGGCCCCACCTCACGCGCGCCTGCTGCACCGCGGCTGCTCTGCCTTGCTGCTGTTTGGATTTCCTGGCACATGCGGTACTACCGGTAAATTCCGGTAGTACCAGACCGTTCAGAAAAATAGCCCCAACGGTCAGATTTAGCCCGACCCTTTAAATAGACTTTGTCCATTATTGTTTAGGGTTGCTTCTTCCTCCTTCTTTTGTCTAAGCTTTGCCCCCATTTTCCTTAATCTTTGAGCTTGATTTCTACTCACCCCTCCATTGATTCTTGCATATATTTGAGGGGTAGTTGGAGGAGATCTAGATCTACGTTTTGACCAAACCAAAACATCTCTTTGTGAGTGTATCTTTGGGGATCTAGATTTTGGGGGATTTTGTGTCTCTCTTTGATTCCTCCTCTCTTGTTCCCCCAATAGCTTTAGTAGCTTTGTTGGAACTTGAGAGTGAGGGATTTGAGCATCTTTGTGGTGTTCTTGCCATTTGCATTTGGTGCATCGGTTTGAGTTCTCCTCGGAGGATTTGGTTTGAGTTGCTCATTGGAGCTTGTCCCTCTTGGGTTCTTGAAACCCTAGACGGTTTTGTGGCATTGTGGCCTTGGTGGAATTTGTTGAGGTCTTTTGTGGGGTTTTTTGGGAGCCTCCAATTAAGTTGTGGAGAAGTGCCCCAACCTTGTGAGAGGTTCCGGTTGCCACCGACAAGTGCACCGGTAGTGGAAGCGTGGATCGATCCCATTGGGGTGAGATTCACCGGAGAATAAGGGAGGCCTTTTGTAGCGTTGGTGGTTTGATACCACCCCCTATCCAAACGATACGTACTCCATGTTGGGAGGAACTCGGTAAAATATCGGTGTCCCCGCGTGCCTCGATTATCTCTATACCCGAGCTCTCTACTTATGCACTTTACATTGTGATAGCCTTCGTGCGTGAAGTAATATATATCTTGCTATCACTTTGGTGCTTGTATTGCTTAGAACAAGTTGTTGGTGCACATAGGTGAACCTTAGTTGTTCTAAGTTGTGCTTAACAAAGTAAACACTAGTTTTATTCCGCCTTTGTTGAGCCACACTAGGAAAAGTTTTAATCGCCTATTCACCCCCCCTCTAGGCGACATCCATATCCTTTCAATCGTGCATGTTGCTTTTAACGCCATCCATTCCCATTCCCCAGACATATCGAAACATCAGGCCACAATGTGCGAAAAACCAAGACACTGGAAGAGAAGAAGGTGACGAATATACATCATCCATGAACCAAAAGAGTGGCATTGTTGGCTCAAGATTCCAAGCATGTTCTGGGACATCATACTCTTCTACTTATTGCTCCTTCAAGTATTTGACGTCCACGATGTTTTTTTCACGGAGGATTGTGTAGAACATAGTATGAATCCAAATTAGCGTGCCTTAGGGGTCTTCTTTTGGACTTCTAAACTTGCTTCTATGTTTCCCACCAGAGAAGCCTAAAAGAATTGTCTGCTTATAGACAACTTCTTGACGCCTAGCACTATCGTGGGACGCTTCGTTGGAAACCCCAAGAGCAAGGTGTGATGAGCACATCACCAAGTTTTCCCTCGGTAAGAAACCGAGGTTATCGAACTAGTAGGAGGAAGGAAATGTCTCAAAGGTGTTGCAAGAAACGTGGAAACCTGCACAACACAAACTCAAGACTTTTCCCCAACAAATCAGTGAGGTTGTCAAGATCACTGGTTTGCTGTAACATGGATTAAACGTATGGTCTGGAAGATGATGGTTTGCAGCAAGTAAACAAGCAACAGTGGAAGATGTATCAATGGTAAATATTTGTAACACCCTCAGAATCGGACCTATGCAAGTTTGAGCAAAATTCGCCAAACCCGCATAGAAACGATTCAAAGGTGCCCACCAGGCACTTTCGTGCGGGTGGAAAACGAAGTAATAACATTTCACAACAGTCCTCGATGGGACCCACGAAGGTATATATACATGACTCCATGAGTCAAGAATACAGATATGATATACAAAGATCCAAATCACCTTGAAAATAGCGATCGGCGTCCAGCTACGGACAAGATGCAAATGGGGCTAAGAGCCCCAAGAATAACCAATGGCGTCCATAACCGCCTGTGCCAAGCCGGAAGGTAACCCGCTAACGGCGTCGATCCCAAAACCTGCTTAAACAAAAGGGTGCACCAAGGGCAAAGGAAAAAGAAGGAGCCGATCTTGAGGCCAGTACACGGCGATGCTAGAATTCGGCGGTCCTCGCCTACATAGGTATGGTGGACTGAAGCGGCAGCGGCAGCATGCACTAAACAACCTATAGAGACTCGATACAACTGGCGTCAATCAGAGAGGGGTGAGAAGGACCTATTCGGATCCAACCTGATACTACCATCAAGCAAACCCATCCTGGCGTTTCCCCCTCGAGACCAAACGAGGAAGTCAACCGAGGAACTCACACAGTTGGCAGTTTTATTTATTCAGTTATAGTTGCGACAATTACTAGTCAGGTTTAGATAATCATCCTGATAAAATAAGCAGTGGGTCATTTTAGTTAACCATTCCATTATAGTTGCAGCAATTACTAATCAGATACAGATGGCATGATATAATCCCAAAACCCAGCAGTTGTTGGTACTTTTATTCAGCCATTCCGTTGTAGTTGCAATACTTACTAGTCAGGTACAATGGTCGCAAGCGACACTTCAAACAAGCTGTTGTGGGCAGTATTATTAGTCATTCCATTATAGTGAAGCTGATTACTAGTCATGATAAGTCAAATTTATAGCAATAAACTTTAGTTATGCTTGTCTATGATCGAGATACTGTGCTCCAAGTCGTCCATATCCGCGGACACGGCTTTCAGAAAGTTTTACCCCGGGTGCACCAATAGCAACACACGCTCGATCAACCTCTAAAAACCAACTCAAAACCCAACGAGGCTTTCACGAGAACAATCACAGATTCAGAAATATTTGAGGGCCACCCTTGAGTACACCGCAACGGTAAGCAAGCTCCGAGACGGACTCAAGGTTTGGGTAGACGGTGAGCATTTGGGAACCCGAAAGTGTGGCTGGGCTTGTCGACACCGCGAATCGTGTCCGATCCTAAACGATGCAGTGTGCTCCTCGCACAATCAGAAATACATAAGTAGCATGGCATAAGTACATGATCGTAAATAAAACCTCAAACTAGTTTGTGGCCCCAAGAAATAAGATGAATCAAGCTCGCTCGGGGGTCCCATATACCTCCCGGATGTGGATAGCGATAAAACAAGGAGCAGTATCAAGTACTGGGGTCTTCACGGGACACAAGTGGGCGTCGAAACCAAATGTTATCTATCACCCACCGATGCCTCTCTGCTTACTTCAATTTTAGTTGTTAAACAGAAATTAAAGTGAACGATAAGTAAAACTATGATCATCTCCATCATCAACATGCGGCAATACATCAACAATGTGGCATTTGACGACACGCACAAACACTTGAGCAAGCGACTCTGACGCCGCAAGTCCAACTATCTACCAAACAACCGGTAATAGGATGTGTCCAAGGCAATATAGAGCTGCACGGTATATCACACGACGAAACTAAAGCATCGCGACGTATAACAATAGATCAACAGAGGGAATAAAGACTATAAAAGTAAGATAGGTAGAAAGGGGAGATGCTACTTTGAAAACATTGTCGAAGGTTCAACAAGATCGCGAAGCTCACATCAACTCAACGGCCTTATCCGCGAAGAAGCAAAACACTAGAAGAAACACCGGATGCAATATTTAATACACGGCAGAAGATCGGCATGATGCATGCACGATGGATGACATGGCAAAGGTGCGATGCAATTAGGTCATATTAAGTGGAACCGGGGTCCCGACAATTAATTAGATGGTTCATGTTATTTAGCTACCCCGCATTTAAATGTTGTCATAACAAGGCAAGATAAGATACCGGTTCGCTACACAGATTTAAATGAGGCCGATATGAGACTAGATTTGCCCGCATATGGGCCCGATATTTAATTATTAGGTGAATCGGCATAAGGCCCCCAAACCACAGATATGCATGCGAGATGACAATTAAATATGCAACAAGTTGTTATGTTATTATAAAATAGGGTGTCGGGAAGGGTTCACACATTGAGGGGTCTCGACGGTCTTGGGGGATCCGGGGGTTCGGGGTTCGACAGGGTCCAGGGTTCGACGGTTCGGTCTCGGCGGCTCGTTCCCAGATAGCGGAGGTAGTTCTTGTCGCGTCCGGGAAGCAGGACTTGGTTGACGCCGGGGGCGCATCGGATTCTACTGGTCGGTGTCGATCTTGACGTTGCGAAGTTCTTGTCGGGTACTCGGCGAAGTGCTTGTCGTACCGGGATCTCGGCGTCCTCGGATTCCGATTGAAGATCTTGACGTTCGGCGGGATCGGTCTTGGTCTTAGTCGGTCGTAGATCCGGTGTCCGGATGCTCCGGGTCCGGGGTTCGCCGCACCGTGAGGTAGATCTTGTCGATTTCACCTCGACGGCTTTCCTAGGGTCTTTGGTGTCGATGGCGAACTTGGGTTCGGGTGTCGGGATCTTTGAGCGAAGCCACACAATGTTTCTCACAGACATCACCTTGTCCGCATCCTTTTACGCATCATCCCCAAACGCCACCAAAACAACAACTCACCTCACCAACAGCTATTACACCGAGATGCTCCGGGGAAAAAGATCCACTGAAGTAGAAACTACAACATCACACGAACACAACAGGATACCAGGAACAGGCGCGTGGCCTCGACGGTCAGACCGGGCATGCACACGGCCGAGGCGAGGCGCGAGAGGCCATGCTCGGGCAACTTCGCGCGACCCGCATAGCGCAGGGGACGCTGCTGAGGAGGTGCCAGGGGCGGCCGGCTCGGCCTCGCGAACGAGGATGCAGTGCGGGCCATTAGCGGCAAGGCGACGAGGTGGTCGCGGCCGTTGGCGCGATCGCGGCAGCCGGGCGAAGACGGACGGCGGCGGCTTGCGAGGCAGCCGGAGGCGGGTCAGCGAAGGCGGAAGGGGACGCCAAGGCGGCGGCCGAGAGGCGGGAGGACGCGGTCAAGAGGAGGAGCTGGGCGAGGACGGGCGGCCGGGCGAGCGGGCGGGCGCGGCCTTGGCGGCGCAGCTGGCGAGGCGGGAGGCGAGTTCGGTCGAGGACGTGAGGGGCGAGGCGGCGGAGGAGCGACACGGGCAGCGAGCGCGAGGTGGGGGCGCCGAGAGGAGGAGAGCACCATGGGCGGCTCAATGACAGAGGACGGCGAGGGCGCTTAGGCGAAGCATGGAGGTGCCACGCGACGCAGCGAGGCGAGGGGCGAGGCGAGGGAAGCGCTGGCCGAGGGCGAGCGGGCGCCGGGCGCGATCTGTGGAGAGGGGGTCATGGGAGGAAGGTGGCGAGGAAGCGCCGTGTCGGGTGGGGTTGATGGAGGAGTCTGGCGTCTGCAGGAGAGAGAGGGACGCTGGGGAAGATGCACAGGGGTTGAGGGGTGGGCCGATGGGGACGGCCGTGGGGGAGGTACAGCGCTGGGAGAGAGAGGTGTGACGGGTGGGCGGAGGGGTGGAGAGAAAGGAGAGAGAGCTGGGCTTAGCCTAGGTGGCGATCTGGATTGAGGGAGGAGTGGGTGAGGTGGCGTCCGGCGATTGGTCCGTGAGGTGGAGGCTGGGTGTGGGTAGTTTAGTTGGTAGGTTTAGGAATAGAGGTGGCCGATTTAAAAATGGGGTGGTCGTTCGGTCTATCCGCCCATTCGACTGCCCCGCAAAAACAATATAATAATTTTATTTAATTCTAAAATGCACCGTTTTGCAAAACATAGCCGACAACAAAAATAATCCGGAGGCCCGGGGTTTGAATTTGAAAACAAGAAAGGGCGTTTGGAAAACAAATCGGGCTTTGCGAAATAGTTTTTGACAAACAACACATGATGATGACGATGCAATGCACAAATTCAACACGATTTTCTAGTAGTGGTTTTGCGGGATGCCACAATTCGACACCACTAACAATGGATCTCGCCCTCGAGATCCGCCTCATGGTACCGGAAGGAAAGTCGGCGATCTGCATCTTCTCGCTTCGGGTAGATCCTCGCGACACCACTAACAAGAGGTCGTTGTCCGTGATCGCAGAGAGGACACTCCGGAACAAAAGGTCGAAGGTAGAGGTACCAACAAATAAAGCCACCTCTAGCTTCGATAGGAAGAGGGAACCGATGCATTCTCATCCAGTTCAATGTACGCGAGCAAATAGAGTGAGTAGTCGTCATGGGGGCCAATCCATCACGCACCCAAACTATTACTCCGCACAAACAGTAGAAAAGAGTTCAACCATTCTCGGAATCAGACTGAAGATCTCGACAGGCGAGGTTCGGAAACAAAGGAGGGATGCGGACTGCGCCGGATCTGGCGTAGTGAATGATGTCGTCCGGAAAACACGGAAAACACAAACAAGGAACAAAGAATGATTCCACGGCGGACGGATTCATCGGCAGCTTGAACCGGACGGTAGAACCGTTATCAAAGAGGAAGCGAAACCACAAGGTACGACGAAACCCAACCACGAGAAATCGGACTCGAAGAGAGAAGAGAGTGCATTCAAAACACGTAGGGATAAGAAGAGAGCATCAGAGGGGTAAGGAGTAAAATCAGACCTAACGTAACTATCCAACCGATTTTTAAAAAATAGTTTTGACACTCTACTTGACCGTTAGCTAGGTTATCCTCAAATTTGGACTTGTGGGGTATCGCAAGCTCGATACCACTCTGTAACACCCTCAGAATCGGATCTATGCAAGTTTGAGCAAATTCGCCAAACCCGCATAGAAGCGATTCAAAGGTGCTACCAGCACTTTCGCAAGGGTGGAAAACGAAGTAATAACATTTCACAACAGTCCTCGATGGGACCCATGCAGTATATATACGACTCCATGAGTCAAGAATACATATATGATATACAAAGATCCAAATCACCTTGAAAGCGATGAGCGTCCACCTAGACAAGATGCAAATGGGGCTAAGAGCCTGAAGAATAACCAATGGCCCATAACCCTGCCAGGCCAAGCGAAGGGTAACCCTACTAACGGCGTCGATCCCAAAACCGCTTAAACAAAAGGTGCCACCAAGGGCAAAGGAAAAAGAAGGAGCGTCGATCGAGGCCAGTACAGCGAGGATAGAATTGGCGGTCCTCGCCTACATAGGTATGGTGGTCAAGCGGCATGAAGCATGCACTAAACAACCTATAGAGACTCGATACAAGCAAGGCGTCAATCGAGAGGGTGAGAAGGACCTATTCGGATCCAACTCGATACTACCATCAAGCAAACCCATCTCGGCGTTTCCCCTCGAGACCAAACGAGAAGTCAACCGAGGAACTCACGGTTGGCGCTTATTTATTCGATTATAGTTGCGACAATTACTAGTCGGGTTTAGATAATCATCCCGATAAAATAAGCAAGGTCATTTTAGTTAACCATTCCATTATAGTTGCAGCAATTACTAATCGGTCTGAGATGGCATGATATAATCCCAAAACCCAGCAGTTGTTGGTACTTTTATTCAGCCATTCCGATTGTAGTTGCAATACTTACTAGTCAGTACAATGGTCGCGACACTTCAAACAAAATTGTTGGGCGTATTATTAGCCATTCCATTATAGTGAAGCTGATTACTAGTCATGATAAGTCAAATTTATAGCAATAAACTTTAGTTATGCTTGTCTATGATCGAGAATCTTGTGCTAAGTCGTCCATATCCGGACACGGCTTTCGAAAGTTTTACCCGGGGGTGCACCAATAGCAACACACGCCGATCAACCTCGGAAAAACCAACTCAAAACCCAACGAGGCTTTCACGGTGAACAATCACAGATTCAGAAATATTTGGGGCCACCCTTGAGTACACCCGCAAGTAAGCAAGCTCCGAGACGGACTCAAGGTTTGGGTAGACGGTGTGAGCATTGGGAACCCGAAAGTGTGGCTGGGCTTGTCGACACCGGAATCGTGTCCCGATCCTAAGCGATGTGTGCTCTCGCAATCGTAAATACATAAGTAGCATGGCATAAGTACAAGATCGTAAATAAAACCTCAAACTAGTTTGTGGCCCCAAGAAATAAGATGAATCAAGCTCGCTCGGGTTCCCATATACCTCCCGGATGTGGATAGCGCGATAAAACAAGGAACAGGTATCAAGTACTCGGGGTCTTACGGGACACAAGTGGGCGTTCGGAAACCAAATGTTATCTATCACCCACCGATGCCTCTGCTTACTTCAATTTTAGTTGTTAAACAGAAATTAAAGTGAACGATAAGTAAAACTATGATCATCTCCATCATCAACATGCGGCAATACATCAACAACTGTGGCATTTGACGACACGCAACAGCACTTGAGCAAGCGACTACGACGCGCAAGTCCAACTATCTACCAAACAACCGGTAATAGGATGTGTCCAAGGCAATATAGAGCTGCACGGTATATCACAGGGACGGAAACTAAAGCATCGCGACACAGATAGCAATAGATCAACAGGAAGGAATAAAGACTATAAAAGTAAGATAGGTAGAAAGGGGAGATGTCACCGAAAACATTGTCGAAGGTTCAACCAAGATCGGTAAGCTCACATCAACTCAACGGCCTTATCCGAAGAAGCAAAACACTAGAAGAAACACCGGATGCAATATTTAATACAGCGGAAGATCGGCATGATGCATGCGATGGATGACATGGCAAAGGCGATGCAATTAGGTCATATTAAGTGGAACCGAGTCCCGACAATTAATTAGATGGTTCATGTTATTTAGCTACCCGCATTTAAATGTTGTCATAACAAGGCAAGATAAGATACCGGCACACAGTTTAAATGAGGCCGATATGAGACTAGATTTGCCCGCATATGGGCCCGATATTTAATTATTAGGTGAATCGCATAAGGCCCCAAACCAGAGATATGCATGCGAGATGACAATTAAATATGCAACAAGTTGTTATGTTATTATAAAATAGGGTGTCGGAAGGGTTCACATTGAGGGGTCTCGACGGTCTTGGGGGATCCGGGTTCGGGTTCGACAGGTCCGTGTTCGGCAGTTGCGGTCTCGGCTCCCAGATAGCGAGGTAGTTCTTGTCGCGTCCGAAGCAGACTTGCTGACGCCGGGCGATCGGATTCATCGTCGGTGTCGATCTTGACGCTGGCGGTTCTTCGGGTCCGCGGCGGCGTTTGTCGTCTGGGATCTCGTCCTCAATTCGATTGAAGATCTTGACGTCGCGGATCGGTCTTGGTCTTAGGGTCAGCGGTAGATCCGTGTCCAGATGCTCGGGTCCGGGTTCGCCCGATGGTGAGGTAGATCTTGTCGATTTCACCTCGACGGCTTTCCTAGGGTCTTTGGTGTCGATGGCGAACTTGTTCGTGTCGGGATCTTTTGAGCCGGCCACAATGTTTCTCACGGACATCACCTTGTCCGCATCCTTTTACGCATCATCCTAAACGCCACCAAAACAACAACTCACCTCACCAACAGCTATTACACGAGCTGCTCGGGGAAAAAGATCCATCAAGTAGAAACTACAACATCACACGAACACAACAGATACGTGAACAAAGCAGGCTGGCCGAAGACCGCCGCCGCGGCACACTGCCGGGACGACAGGCGCAGCAGAGAGGCCATGCTCGGGCAACTTCCGCGACCCGCAAGGAGAGGGATCTTTGCTGAGGAGGTGCCCGGGATACGCGCTCGCCTCGCGAACTGAGGATGCGGCAGTGCGGAGACCGTAGCGGCGGCGGACGAGGTGGTCGCGGCCGCAATGCCGTTGGCGCGGCCTCGCGGCAGCCGGGCGGGAAGACGGACGGCGGGCGGCAAGGCCAGGTGCGGCTCGGAGGCGGGTCGCCGAACGAAGAAGGCAGACCTGGGCGAGCGGCAGCAGCGGGGAGGACGCGGTGGTCAAGGAGGCGGGCGGAGGACGCAAGGGCTGGGCGAGGCGGGCCAGTGGCAGCTGGGGCGCGGCGGGAGGCGAGGGTCGAGGACGGAGGGGCGAGGGAGGCGGAGGAGCGACGCCTGGCGAAGCGAGGCGCGGAGGAGGGGGCCGGAGGGAGGAGAGCACCGCGGCCGGGCGGCCGGCCATGACGAGGGCGAGGGCGCGCTGGGGAGGAGGACGAGCCGCGGAGGGGGGGTGCCACGCGGGACGACTGGCAGCGAGGCGAGGGGGGCGAGGCGGGGAAGCTGGCCTTGTGGGCGAGGCGTCTGGGCGACGAGCGATGCGGCCAGAGGCCGGGAGGAAGGTGGCGAGGGGAAGCGCCGGTGTCGGGGTGGGGTTGATGGAGGTCAGCGTCGCTGCTCAAGGGAGAGAGGGGACGCGGGGAAGATGCAGAGCTGTGGGGTGGGCAGGGTGGGGGACGGGCCCTGGGGAGGTGGCCACGCCGGGGAGAGAGGTGTGACGGTGGGCGGAGGGGTGGTTAGTGGAGAGAAAGGATAGAGAGTGGGCTTAGCCTAGGTGGCGTCTGGGATTGGTGAGGGAGGAGTGGGTGAGGTGGCGCCCAACATTGGTCCGGTGAGGTGGAGGTCATGTGGTAGTTTAGTTGGTAGGTTTAGGAATAGAGGGCCGATTTAAAATGGGGTGGTCGGGTCTATCCGCCCGCTCGATCGCCTGCAAAAAACAATATAATAATTTTATTTAATTCTGAAATGCACCGTTTTGCAAAACATAGCCGACAACAAAAATAATCCGGAGGCCCGGGGTTTGAATTTGAAAACAAGATGCGTTTGGAAACAAATCGCTTTTATGAATAGTTTTTGACAAACAACACATGATGATGACGATGCAATGCACAAATTCAACGCGATTTTCTAGTAGTGGTTTTGCGGGATGCCACAATATTGGACCGGGGTCTATAGTTCACTAGAGGTGCTCTACTTAGATAAACAACATGGCATAAAGGGTAAACAAATTATATAGGCACAATTGAACTGAGTAAGGCATAACAATGCAATACTAGAAAAAGATCCTATGAGATTCGATTGGGCAATACACCAATATACATAGACCGCCATCCAACTGCATCTATGACTAGAAGTCCACCTTCGAGTTATCATCCGAACCCCTTCAAGTTAAGTTGCAGCAACATACAATCGCTAGCAAAGTGTGTAAGGTAAACAATCCACCACTTGTTACATGAACAGGAGACAGTTGTTTTCTCCCTAGTGGCAACAACACATCTACAACCGAAGAGATTTCTGTCATTTCCCTTGGAAACTAGAGGCATGAACCCACTATCGAGCATAAATACCCCCTCTTAGAGTCACTAGCAACTAATTGGCCAACATAGCTACTAACAACAGAGAGCATGCAAGATCACAAACAACACAGACATGATATAATCAATAAGACAAAACCATTAATCAATCTGACATAGTTATCTCAATATCCATCGGATCCCCGCAAACACAACTTGCATGATTACAAATAGATTAGATCTTGAGGATCCCCGCAAACACAACTTGCATGATTACAAATGAATGGAGCTCACAAGATCTATACATGAAATCACAAGAAGGAGATACAAACATCTAGCTAATACATGGACCCATAGTCCAAGGAGGAACTACTCACGCTTCATACCGGGAGAAGAAGGCATCCGGGATGATCTCTCCTCCAGCAAGGTGCCGGGAAGAACTTCAGATCCCCTGATCTAGGGACGATGGTGGCGGCGGCTATAGAAGGTTTCGTGGAGTTTTGATCGAGTGTCTAGGGTTTCATCGGGCTTATAGAGAAGGCGAGGGATGGCCACCGAGGGCCACACCTACCAGCGCGGGATGGGCCCACTGCGCTTGCCTAGGGGTCCGCCCTGGCGCCTCGTCTCGCCCTCCGCTTCGTGTCGAGCACTTAAAATATTGACTTTGGCTTTTGTCCTGATTCCGAGAATATTAATTTTCCGCCTTTCTGGAACCAAAAATAGAAGAAAACATGCAACTGGCACTATGGCAACTTGTTAATAGGTTAGTTCCAGAAAATATATAAAAACACCTCAAAGTGTAGACAAAGCAAAGCAAAGTAGATACTAAACAAGCATGAAGCATCAAAAATTATAGATACGTTTCCGACGTATCAAGCATCCCCAAGCTTAATTCCTGCCCCTATAGGTAAGTGATAAAGAATAATTTTTTAGGTGACATGCACCGTTAAAACCAAGATCAAACCATTTGCAAGCATTGAAAGCTAGGATCAAAGAACTCTAAACATGTGCATGAAAGATGGAGTTCTAACAATAAGACAAAGTAACTATGCATGCAACATGAAAGGCTACAAACAAAGATCATGAATAACATGCATTGAAAAACGTTTGTTTGTTTCACATATAGAAAACATGGCATAGTGGCATTCAGCTTGTCCCTCATAGAATAGGAAATATATGCATAGGACACCTTCAAATTTCATAAGAGTGACTAGATACAAATAGCACAAGAACAAGTAATATCACAATATGCATCAATCAATAAGTTTTAGGACACTGCACACAGAATGACAACTATGCTCTCTTAATGGTGCCTAAAGGTAGAAGGTGGAGACTCAAATAATGGTGGAAAAAACGCCCTTCATAAAGGGAAGCAGGGATTTCAAGTTTCAAAAAGAGCTTCCAAAAATTATGGTACTTGTTAGCTTTCAGCCCTCATTGCCCCTATAATAAGCATCTTGAAGTGATTAAGGTTAAAGAGAACAAACTATGGAGTATATGCTTGACAAAGTATAAGTTGGCAATCTCAAGTCCCTTGAATACGAGGGCCACACCTCATGCTACTCAACTTCATTCACATGTATGTTCTTGTCTGTGTTAACGGGGTACCCCTTGCACATGGTACAAGAGCTATCCCATAACCAAAATGACAAGGCAAGCAAACAATAAGCATATCAGCAATCTTTTTATTTAATATGTGCATAAATTTTAATTGAGGATGCTTCACAGATAGCTTATTATGGTGATGCTGCAAGTTTCCACCATGATTAGGCATGGCTTAGGCTAGCGGCCCAGGCATTTCTCTAACACAAAATAAATAACTCCATGGACTTACAAGATCCCTCTTTATTTCACACCGGTGACATCCATAGACAAAAGAGCATGATATCAACTATGTACAGAGTACAAGTGCAATGTTGAAAACGTTTCTCGTGACAGCACGGTTCGGCTAATTCCAACGTATAAGTGCAAGCATATACAACATAGATGACACAATGGTTCAAGTTTATTAGGGGCAAAGAATATAAAGTGTGCCATCAAGTTTGTGAGGGCTTTAATCACTAAGTTTTCACATAACAAAATACTTTTTAAATTGGTAGATAGCTGAAAACAAGAATATACTTGGAATGGTGTAACACACCATGCATAGGAGTTTATAGTGGACACTTTGGAATAACTTGGTTTCTTGGGAGTTGGAAGCATGAGTAGAGCTTACTCATACAAGTGGAGGCTAGCAAAATACGGGGAGCAACCAACTAAGAGAGCAATAATGACCATAATCATGCAGAGCAACAAAACATTACTAATCAAAGCATAGAGTGGTACTACAATTCAAGGACTAAATGATCATAGAGGCTATGATGACTTGATCATAGTCATAACATGGTGTGATCATGTGCCAAGTCAACCCAAACAAAGCATCAAAGGAGAATACCACAATACTATGCTTTTGCATGCTAAAACAACGCATAATTCCTCCAAGGCACACTAAGCAATCCTAATTGTTTGGAACAAAACATGCTACCGCAATAATCACTAAGCATAAGGTCAAAAAAACACCTAGAATGTCATGCTAAAGTCTAAGTCACAGTCCATGCAAGCTCCTCTTGCACTTTCAAGCAAGAACTTCCTACTCCTTTCCAACACCAAGTAACTTATTTGAAACAACACAACGAGAACGAGGGTCCAACTACTTTATTCAAGCAAACTAAACAAACTAAGCAAAGCAAACAAAAACTAAGACGCTCCAAGAACAACACAGCAGTGCATGAAACAATAAAAACGAAGTGTCTAGACAAACCTTAGCTTTTTATTGATGAAGAAGGGGATGCCTTGGGCATCCCCAAGCTTTAACGCTTGTACCTCTTGGATATTTCTTGGGGTGACACCGGGGTGGCATCCCCAAGCTTGAGGTTTTGTCCATCCTTCATCTCATTACATCATTCTCTCTCTACACCTGAAATTTTTCCTTCATACAAAACTTCACACAATATTCATTAGCAACATTAGTGTATTCAAAAGATAATAGACCTTTGGGTTTAGCTTTGGAACAACAAATTTTTTCACTAAAAACACAAGCTACTATAGTAACTCCTTCAAAAATCTCAATTCCCCAAAAGAGAACTCAAAAAGGAATCAATAAGAAGCAAATGCAAATAATGGCAGAAATCTATCAAAACATACTAGCAGCTAGAAACCGATTTGTTCGAAAATCTTCTGTTGCTCAAATAAAAAAGTGTTGAACTAACGAACGTTAGCTAACATACTGGGGGATTTATTCGTATAATTTCATCTCAATCCGACTTACAGAGACTCCTCACGAATTTTTGTGGTGGAGGACTGAAATCTGTTTCGGGACAACAACTCCCCAAATCTTACTTTCCTCTCATTAGAGGTCATTCTTGGCACAAAAAGAAAACAAAAAGGATAAGGAGAGGTCATTACTGAAGTAATAACTTACAAAGACTCAAGGAAACTCTTGGGTTATCTCCCAACAAGTACTTTTCTTTAATGCCTTTAAGTTAGGCATGATAATTTGAGAAGATGCTCAAATAAAAATATGAATTGAAGTAACAGAGAGAATCAAGAAGAAAATTCAAAACACATTTAAGTCTAACCCACTTCCTATGCATAGGAATCTTATAAGAAATTCACAAAGAACAAAATGACATGCATAGGAAGATAAAACAAGAGTAACTTCAAAACTTTCAGCACATAGAAAGGTGTTTCAGTACCATGAAAACTTCTATAACCATATTTTCCTCTCTCGTAATAATTTCAGTAGCCTCATGAATAAACTCAACAATATAGATATAACATAAAACATGCTTTTCATGATCTACAAACACATAATTTCTATCAAGCTCAAAAATAGTGGGATTAAAACATTCATAGGTTTTACCCAAAGTAGATATTTCAAACGAATCCACGGGAACATAACATTCATCCTCCTTTGATAAGCATGGGGGACAATCAAATAATGTAAGGGAAAAAGAGTTACTCTCATTAGAAGGTAGGAATGGGTAGATAATCCATTCTTCCTCCTTTTGTTCATCACTCTCCTCCTCTTTTTTTATCTAATGAGCTTCCAGTTTCAACAGTTTCTTCTTCCATAGGCTCCTGCAAGGCATTAGTCTCTTCCATTTTTGGAAAGCATCTATTAAAATATTCAAGAATATAGCCATTTTCTTCCTTATAATTATCAAAGCAAAATTTAAGTATCTCATAAACCTCATATTTATAAGGTGCATCATCAGTATTTTCAAGCAAACTAGCAATTTCAAATGCACCCTTGAAAGCAATAAATTCTTCAATTTGGTCCACATCATAAAAGTCATAATTTCCCTTAACATAAGAAGATATGATAACATTATCATTATACTCACATTGAAAAGGGAGGTGTTTATACCTCCTACAACAACAAGATTTATCAAAGCAATAAGTAACATTATAAGTAGAGCACACGTCTCTAGCAATAGTATTCAACTTATAAATTTGTACCCATAAGTGTTTCCCTTTTTTGTGACAAATGGTGTTCCTTATAATAAAACCTTTGTTCTTCCGTGAACCCACCTTGCCAATAAGAACTAGTTTCAAAGAAACCGTCCACTGATAGAAAGCATGACAAAGCAAGGAAAAGACAAACCAACAACTAGAGCAGGAAATATTTTTTTGTATTTTTTATAAGAGAAAGCAAACCAATCTAGACTAATTTTTTTGTGAGTTTTTGATAAAAAGAGGCAAACGAAACCAAGCAAAAGAAACTAAGGAAACTAAAAACAAAGTAAAGAGAAAGGTTGAGGAGGAATCCCATTGTGAAGACGCCCATAGCCTCCCTTGCAACCGAGAAAAGAGCTTGATGACGCCCAACACTATCGTGGGATGCTTCGTTGTAAACCCCAAGAGCAAGGTGTGATGAGCACAACAACAAGTTTTACCTCAGTAAGAAACTGAGGTTATCAAACCAGTAGGAGGAAGGAAACGTCTCAAAGGTGTTGCAAGCAACTTGGAAACCTGCACAACACAAACTCAAGACTTTGTTCCAACGAATGAGTGAGGTTGTCAAACTTACCGGTTTGCTGTAACAAAGGATTAAACGTATGGTGTGAAACATGATGGTTTGCAGCAAGTAAAAAAGTAACAGTGGAAGATGTATCAATGGTAAAGATTGGACCGGGATCCATAGTTCACTAGAGGTGCTCTCCTTAGATAAACAACATGGCATGAAGGGTAAACAAATTACAGCAGGGCAATTGACAGGAACTGAGCAAGGTATAACAATGCAATACTAGACAAAAAGATCCTATGAGATTCGATTGGGCAATACAACAATATACAAAGACCGCCATCCAACTGCATCTATGACTAGAAGTCCACCTTCAAGTTATCATCCGAACCCCCTCCAGTATTAAGTTGCAAGCAACAGACAACTACTTTAAGCAAAGTGTGTAAGGTAAACAATCCACTTGTTCCATGAACAAGAGACCATTATTTTCTCCCTAGTGGAAACAACACATCTACAAATCAAGAGATTTGTCACTTCCTTGGAAACTAGAGGCATGAACCCACTATCGAGCATAAATAGCCCCTCTTGGAGTCACTAGCAACTACTTGGCCAAGATAGCTACTAATAATGGAGAGCCTGCAAGATCACAAACAACATAGACATGATAGAATCAATAAGAAAAACCATTAATCAATCTAACATAGTAATCTTAATATCCATCGGATCCCTGCAAACACAACATGCATGATTACAACTAGAGATCTTGATCATGAATGAAGCTCACAAGATCTATACATGAAAGCACAAGGAGGAGATACAACCATCTAGCTATTACATGGACCCGTAGTCCAAGGTGGAACTACTCACGCTTCATATCAAAGAAAAAGGCTTCTTGGAAGAACTTCAGATTCTCCCCGATCTAGGGACGATGGTGGCGGGGGCTATAGAAGGTTTTGTGGAGTTTTGATCGGGTGTCTAGGGTTTCTGCATCGGAGGCTTCTTATAGGCGAAGGGGCGAGCCAGGAGGGCCACCAGGGGGGGCACACCCTACCCAAGCGCCGGGTGGTCCCACCAGCGCCTAGGGGGGTCTGGCCGCCCTGTGGCTCCCCTCCGTCTCGTCTTCTGGCTTCGTGTCGCCCACGGTAAAATATTAACTTTGTCTTTTGTCTCGTCAAATTCCGAGTATATTGATTTTCTGCATTTCTAGAACCAAAAACATAAAAAAACAGGCAACTGACACTGTGGCAACTTGTTAATAGGTTAGTTCCAGAAAACATATAAAACACCTCAAAGTGTAGACAAAGCAAAGAAAAGTAGATACTAAACAAGCATGGAGCATCAAAAATTATAGATACGTTTCCGACGTATCACTTCTCCCCACCGCTATTTGGGCTTATAAGGAAATATCATGCAGGTTTGGCTGAAAGGTAGGGAAGCTCGGGGCTTCTATGCTCAAACCGAATCGCTAATACCAAAACACCTCGGCTCATCTTTATTACAGAAAATCGCCATCACTTGGAACCTTTTCCCTTCTTTTCCCAACTTTCGCTCGTTTCCCACTCCTGACCGACCCCAAAGCTAATCTCTCCTTCTTGTTGCACGGGCATGGTTGCCGCCACATCCAACCTTGCCGCCCTCTCGAGTTTCTCTTCGCTTGATGAACTCGCCAGAGCCCGCTTCCAAATTTTCTCCAACCGAAATGCTACCCGACACGATATATTTGCATGAGTTTACGACCATGGAATCCATGCATGCTCATGTACTTCCGTGACATCCAGCATCGTTTATTATTCTCCGTTTCAAAATATAAGATGTTTATCTTTGTGAAGCAAATGTATCTAGACTTCTTTTAGTATGTAGGTTCACTCATTGAAGTGAATCTATACACTAAAACAAGCCTAGATATATTTTCTTCATAAACCTAAAACATCTGATATTATGAAATAGAGGAGTATTTCCACGGTTCTGATGCAACGATTGGCCATTACCTCAACCCATCTCCTCTCAAGCACACCACAAGGAATGTGTTATTTTATGACCTTCTAATAGTGACTATGAACAAAATCGTCATAGAGTTATAGGACGATTTTGCACTAGATGGTCGAAGTAATCTCAAGAGGGCCTATACCACGGAAAATTACGATAATTTTGCTAAAAATCGTCATAATTACTTTTAGATGAAATCGTCATAACTGATGGAAGTAGCCTCACGGTACTCAGCTCACTATGACGACGATTTTAAATCGTCATATTGTCCAAATTAGCATAACCTTGAAATGAGGATACCCACATCAGCAATTGCGCCATGGACGTGGTCTTTGTGTCGCTTTTTACTACGTGTCTTATCCATGTGTCAATATCGGCTTATATGTCAATATTTAGATTATATTATTACATAAATAGCAGGATTATTAGTCAAAAAAGGTTCGATGAGGGGTTCGAATCCGTGACCTCGCACAAGCAAGGCATGCCCAACCACTAGGTGGCCAAGCATTTTGTTTAGGACTGCAACATAGTTTTAATTCCACCAGCGGACGCTTTGAAAATTAATCCCACCAGACCGCAATATTTAGTCAAAAAGGTCGGCTAAGGGCGAACCCGACCTCGCTGGCCAAGCAAGGGCATGCCTAACCATTAGGTCGGCCAAGTATTTCCGTAGATTGATCTTGTGTTGAACTGTGTCAGATCAGACCGCTGCGGTTTTGCTGAACCTTTGCTCATTAGTTTTGCAGATTTAGCTTGGAATATGGGAAGGTTTTGAGTACTCTACACATTATACGGGTGGGACTGGTCCGGGGACAACATCTGCAAGTCTGTCGACAGGATGAGGGCCATCCACAACGCCTGATCGAGGGCTTGAAGCTACCGAACTAGGTATGCCAAATCCCGCCTTACCGGGTGTTACCCAAATGGGAGCTATATTTAATGACATGTTTGTTCTTCCTATAGTTTATATTTTACATCTTCTAGAACAATTAATTGATAATTCTACTTTATCTATTGCATTTGTGCCAGAATTATTGATAGTATTTGCCTGATAGTGTTATCCTTAGCATAAATTGAAATTAGTTATGTATATTGATCTATGCCTTCATTCTAGATAGTAAATTGTTTATTTATCTTGAATGTAAATTGAAGTTAGTTTTTTCTAAATGTTTTCTTACTCTTTTCTATAATTATTTTATAGGAGGATGATAGAGGTCTTCAATGAGACGCCAAACACAAGATACTGATTATGTCATCAAGCTTGATGGAACAAGGCTGTGTACTGCCAGGTATAACTATATTGTGTCCCTTGGATGGATAGGAGGATGATTTAATAGGCCGTGTACTATGTTCCTTGTGTATAACTGTATTTTCTGTGATGTAATTAGTTGTGTTAATTTCATATTGTATTTCAATTCGGTTCATATATGTTGTGATAAAAATAAGTTTGATGACTCGTGGTTTGTTTGCTGTATGAGTGGATCAAGTAAGAGTTGGAATATCAAAAATAAAAATTGTAATATGGTATGTGCTCGTAATTAAAGCGTATATATGTAAAAGTCCAAGGCTTATATTTGAAATGGACTATAAAAAGGCCAAGGCCTAAAAGGAAATCGCACTATAGCAAGTGAATAAAAAAATTGAAATGCATAAATAAAGTGTCAATACTGAAAAAGAAAAATGTGGAATTATTGGGCTTAGCCCATTTAGATCATAAAATAGACCGGGCTGATTTTGATTTAAGACGCATTTCATTGTAAGTCACAATTTTGCCACGTGGGATCCAGAGCCACCGGTCAAGCTAGATTGTCTCGGGTGATCGATAATGCAGATCGTCATAAATCTTATGACGATCCAATATCGCTACATAATCTGCTATGACGCATTTCGAAGAAAAACGCCGTTATAATTCATTTATGGCGTGACTTCCAAACTGTCGTAATTTATTCATCTGCATCACATAAATCTGTCATAATCGACTACTATGACTATTCTATGATGAAAATGGAGGTCATAGAAGCCCGTATTCCTTGTAGTGGCGAATATGGCAGCCTAGTGACCCTCGTCTGTGTCATCAAAAGTTGTATGCTAGAAGAATTGTAGACCAGACGTATATATATACTATTCATATGGGTTTTAACATGCAATCGCCATACATGACCTTAATGTATCTAAGAGATAATATCAAAATAGGGTATTATGGATATTTCACAAACTCAAAGCACAAGCTCTAAATCTGCATAAGCTCAAAAAAAAAAAAAAAAAAAAAAAAAAAGAAGTCTAGTAACAATTTGTGGGAGCTCTCCACCGTGATTTTTATCCCTTGCATCGAAATCCATCAGGTTGCTTCTCCCAGAAGCATAAGCCCAAAAGAAGTGGCCCTTAGTTCCCTATTGCCTCCCAAGCCTAGAGTAGTTTTGAGGAGATGAAATTTAAGGCAGGAATCAAGGGAACTTAAAAAGCCCTTTCTAGCTTCTTTATGTTTTTTCATAACTAGCTACTCTGAATTTATAGAGACACACCCTGGAGGCAAGTATGCTTCCTACCAATGGTGTGAGTCATTCGCTTTATGAGAGCACTGCCATTACTCCATTGCTCTGAAATTATATTTTTGAAAGTTGTAATAATTTTTGGTATCTAGGAAGATCCAATTCTAATCAACGAAGGCAGAGAGGACATGCGGATTTGAGCTTGATTTACTGCACTACTTTTAAATGGGAAAACTGATTCCATTATGTAGTTCAAAGCAGCAGAATCGTTGGCTACATGCTATAGTAGGAATGTTAGGTAGATCATCTCGCCATAGATCGATTCACCACTCACCCCCAACTCCACTAGGGTTCTTCCTCGGTTACTAAATCCTAAATATAATCCTTGTAGCGATTTAATATTTAAAAAACGGAGGCTCTACCTTATTACACACAAAACGAAAATTGAATTAAAGAGAAGTTTATCATAAATCATAATGTATCGGGGCAAACTTTCTCATGAAATCACGTAGCTCTTGCATTGCCGTGTCGTTGCCAATCCTAAAATAATTGCAGTATGATAGATTCATTTTTCCTGGCACTAGTCCTCGTGGGAGCTAGTGGATTCAGAGTTCTCATCATCAATATCCTTATCACCAGACTTCGCCTGCCTTTTATTTCCCTTCATGGCTGAGGACTAATTACATAGGAGGAAGCAGTACTCATCAGCGGCTTGATTAAAACCGATTAACCAATACCACGCCATGCGCTGGCTTGAGCTCCTGAGTCGTCGTCACTGAGGGTCGCTTTGCGCGGATATGCATATTGTGTCACAACATCTACCTTTGGGGATCACCCGTCGACAGAAGCCTGTCCATGTCACTGCTACACCTCGTAGCTCAGCTCGTTTGCAGTGTAGTATTGACTCACCATGGCTCATTCCTCTACCAAAGTAACGACCTGCGCCTCTGCCAAAAACCAAACGTCCATGACCTATGAATGATTCCCACTTACGTGATGATGCCACGACTCTGTGTCTTCTTTAGCAATGACTAATCCCACTTACGTGATGATGCCTCATGTGGCCCATCGCCATGCTCCTTATAAACGTACCCAGGAGGCTGCACACATTGATGGATCCTCTCAGAACGAAAATCAAAGATGTCGTATCTCCCACCACGAGACATTGATACAAAACGTTGCAGCGGCTCTCTTTGACATCTATCTTCCTTACTCTGTAGA